>JBBPKS010000211.1:0-17303 GCA_038089355.1 Pulveroboletus ridleyi | reverse complement strand
CCAGGACAGGCCTCTCCTTTTTATCTATCTACAGCGCATGTGATTACCTCGTATCACATGCGCTCGTAAGTACGTAATCAGGGGTTATTACCCTGTTTAGTATCTACAGGGGCTATTGCCCCTTACATGTGACCAGTGAATGAGTGAAGTGACAGTGAAAAATAATTAGGTCAGTGTATATGATATAACACTAGTGGAGATTTAGTAGCACAAAATGAGGCCTTACAGTAGGAAATTACATTCTGAAAGATAAAGACTTGGTATTATATGTATTTTGAATGTATATATTACAGGTTCTAGGTTCTGAACTGGTTCTGAACCAGAACTGAACCTAGAGAACCAGTTTATTAGGTTCAGTTTAGGTTCAGGTTCAGGTTCAGCCTAGAGGGGACCTGAACTGAACTGAGCTGAACTTTGGCAACACTACTGGGTGGCAGCCCTGGCCCAGTCACCATCACTGTAAGCTACATACAATACACTACTACAGTGCTCATACTAACTATCACTTGTAGTATAGCATTTTTAGGTAATACATTAGTCTGTTTGTCTCACACAATAACTGAGTATAGCATCTTTAGCCTGATGTTGCTCTTAACCTCACACTATTTGGCATATTTTAATTATTTATCCTAGAAATAGCTCAAATGGCACCTAAATAGTATGAATAGACTTATGCTACTTTCCTGATGTGTGCAAAATTTACAATAGGGCACTATGTAGACCAGTGTTCTGCTGGTCAGTGGACACAAGTCACAGTCACTGACCAGAAAGTGTGGGAAATTTGACAAACTTTGGCAGTGTTCACTTGAATGTGACTTTCTGCAGTCACTGGGTCCTTTCTGTATAGACATGCTTGCCAGCAATCATACTACCACTACCTCATTGTGATCAATAACACTGCCTGCAAGTATTTACGTGTGACAGTAACAAACATGCATTCAAGAGGACTCCCATCACATTGCAAACAACATGACACCAAGTTCCCTCATGGCTGGTTGAAACTTGGGCAAAAAGTGCTCAAACAGAGGATGGTGGTGGGACCATTTTGTGGAACACCCTGGATATGTGAACAAGGAAGAAAACTCAATGGTCAGTGGCAAGGCAAAGGTAATATGTACTGGAGTCTACAAACAGTACATCATCCGAGAGCAGCAGATAGATCAAGAGCAAATCAACCTGGGGCAACACAATTCTCCTCAAGACCTCTCAGCGATTACTGGCACTCATAGGTCTGATCTGTTTCACTTTATCCTATTACTGATAGGATATATGCAGTCTGGGCAACAGCACAAAGTGATCCCCTTCATATCTGGCTGATCAGTCAGCCAACTATGCTCCTTTGCCATTTTCATGACTGCAAGCTACATCCTGACAATGTCTGATCTCACACACAGCAAGAATATCATCAGACATATTCGCCGCACAAAGGTGTGCATCACAACATGATCCTTCCACCCACTGTTACAGTATAGCCCTTAACCCCATTAGCTATGCTGTCCCAGTATGGATTACATGATGCCAGCATTCATCAGCCATTGCCCATGTGGCCATTGCTTCCCCTACTTTCGATTCCAGTTATGGCTATGTCAACCTCATCAAACTTGGTAAATGCAGCTTCTTATAGATATCTGATCTTCCACCAAGTCCTGTACTGTCTGACATCTCGTCTCATCACTCTAAATGGCAATGGCTTACTCAAAGTGGCTGTTATTCTGCTGCTTCAGGCTCTCTTGGTGCCCTGACACTGTTGGGATTATCTTCCCCTAGCCCTACTTATTGGGCTACAGAGGCTATTTGGATACCAGCAGACCAGGCCAACTGGGAGGTAGGGCTTGCAAGGCTGACAGCCAGTGCTGGGTTACCACTATGATGGATTGAGAATCTGGAGTGGAAGAAACTTTTTGATCGCTTTCTTCCAAAGACAAAAATACCTTCCTCAAAGGTACTCACTCATCAAATCATTCCAGAGGTTCTCAAGGGCCTAAAGTCATCATCTAGAAAGGATTGCCGAGGTTTAGAAGTCATGTTGCAATGTGATGGATGGACAGGCAAGAACAACCACCATCTTCTTGGCTTTATGATGACAGCACAATGAAAGGTGAGTTCTCAGATTCAAGGTCATTGAAGGCCTGAGCCTTATATTAATTTTGCAGTTGTACACTATCCAAGTACATGATGCCTCGAGAGATCCTAAGACAGCTGAAGAGCTTTTAAAGCAGATGCTACTAGCCATTAGTGTGATTGAAACTGAATGGGATGCAACAGTAATAGCATGTACGACTGATGCCTTGGGTGAGTCATGGAAGGCTTGTTGTCTCCTGCAGGCAAAGTTTCCACATTTGGTTGTCCCAGACTGCCTTGCACATCAGGTATACTATTTGCTAGAATCTTATAACTAAATCTGAATATATATCATAGTGGAATCTCATTGTTGGTGACCTCTTCAAGGTCAAAGATGACTATGGAAAGTATGGTAACATGGCACAGGATCTCATTACATGGTTGAGGAGCAAAACACAAGTGCTTGCACTTCTTTGTGACATACAAATGGTCACAATTGGGAAGACACTCGCAATAATCTGAGCAGTTCTAATATGATGGATTTCCCACTACCTTGCATACCTACGGCTTCTGGAAGTCCAATCTGCCCTTGAATTACTTATTTCAAAACATGAAGCTACGTTGCTGGCATCTGGAAAACACATAATACAGTCACATTCTCCCATGTCATATGGTAAGCCTGCTTGCAAAAGACCCAATATATACAGATGATACTGTGACAGGCCCAATATATATGAGGCACATAGGGTATGGTCGGGCCTATCTGATATGTACACACATAGTATACGGATGTCCCTGGAAAGGGTGAATATAATATGGGTCAATGAATACGATAGGACCTGGAATGGGTGTGACCCATCTTGGTGCAGATGGGCAGACTGAGCAGGGTAAGTCTGGCTCCGATACATATGACCAGACCAAGTGAGGTGGGTATGATGAGGTACTTTGATGCACATGGTCAGACTGAGCAGGGTGGGTGTGACTCACACTGATGCATATGGCCAGACCAAGTGGGGTGAGTGTAACCCACTTTGAGCTATATGGCCAGACCGAGCAGGGTGGGTGTGACTCACACTGATGCATATGGCCAGACTGAGTGGGGTGAGTGTAACCCACTTCAAGGTATACAGCCAGACCAAGCAGGGTGGGTGTGACTCACACTGATGTATACGGCCAGACCGAGTGGGGTGAGTGTAACTCACTTCAAGGTATATGGCCAGACTGAGCAGGGTGGGTGTGACTCACTTCGAGCTATATGGCCAGACCGAGCAGGGTGAGTGTGACTCACTTCAAGCTATATGGCCAGACCAAGCAGGGTGAGTGTGACTCACTTCAAGCTATATGGCCAGACCGAGCAGGGTGAGTGTGACTCACACCAATGCATATGGCCAGACTGAGCAGGATGGGTGTGATTCACACTGATGTATATGACCAGACTGAGTGAGGTGAGTGTAACTCACTTCAAGGTATATGGCCAGACCAAGCAGGGTGGGTGTGACTCACACCAATGCATACAGCCAGACCAAGTGAGGTTAGTGTGAGTCACTTCAAGAGGGTACAGCCAGACTGAGCAAGGGAGACTGCTAAAAGTCATGTATCCATCTTATAGCTATGAACTCTATTCAAATATTTCTTCTTGTATAGATGCCCATTCAAATGGAACATGCATGTTCTACTGATATAATACAAAGTTACTTTAGGTCATTACACACACTGTTCTTGAATATAATCTAACATATCTAATAACCTCATCTGGCTCTCCAGCAATTCCATCCTCTGTTGTGAAGCTTGAACAAAAGAGTCTGTGGCCATTTCCATTGCCACCCGAACAAGTGGATGCTTAATCGGTTGATGTGGAACTCTTGTAGCTTCCTGCACCATGGAATCAATGGTTTTAGCATCTGCAAATACTGTTGATATCATCAGTGTGTACCATTTAGAGCATTTGTATAAACTCACCAAAATTCAGGATGCCCTTGGTATTTGAAAACTCCTGAGCTAAGTCTGGATCATCTCTGGCAGTGACTCAATTAGGACGTATTATGAGATTTCAAATCATTAATATCTGATAACAGGTTCACTTATGATGTTCCTGAATGGTCTTCATGGCTTCAGCCTGATACATTTCTCTAGCTTCATAACTTCCCAACTTTGAAGGATTTGGCACTAGCTTAGCTTGTTTAGTTATCTGAGTTTATGTACATCAGTATATTCATCGGTGCCAAAAATGCTTAAAATGGCGTACTTGTGGTGTTGGCTGTGAGGCCAAGAATATTCCCTGGCCTTTGGCTGGAGGGATAAATGGTGGAGGGGTCGAGATACAAATCTTCTCCTCATTCGGCGAGAATGGAGGAGGGGTTGGGATTCAGACGTTGGACCAACAGTCCAGATCTGTCATCGGTATTGTGAAAGGGGGTGGTGTTGGTATCTGGGCATTGGCTAGATCATTGGGGTTGGGTGTTACAGCAGATGACCAAGCAGGATTGAATGGCAGAGGGATTGAAATGTGCCATTCTGATTCATCAATCATATCTATACATAAAATCAAATCAGAACTACTCAAGAGGTGAAACTGATCACATACCAATGTCATCAGATATATTTTCGGCAGAGACTGACTGATGAGAGTGGGTGACTGAGCTTGCACCTTCAGTAAAAACATTAACATGAACACCCTCACAAAATCAGTATAATAAAATGTACCTGAGCTCAGAAAGCAAACTTGCTTCTGCATAATATGTGAAGATAGAAATCGTGGAGGGTGAAATGATAAGGAAGAGGAACTTCAGCAGCATATAGTAATCACGACATGCCAGCAGAGTTGTCTCGAATGTGGGAACACTGTGGCATGTGTGGACAATAATGTATCCACAAGGAATTGCCAAGCCACGCCCACTCAAAAGGCAAAAGCCAAACAAAGTCAAAACCTTGTTGGTCCTCAGTGTTCCGAACTCAACACTTGGAACTCCCTCTTCATCCCCCTACTCTTATCACTGCCATACTCATCAAATTTACATGCCACACATGAAAATGACTTCAATTCAATCAATTATCAATGACATGATTTCTGCCATTCACCAAGTACTCAAGGAGAAGGTACTTGGGCTGACTGACAGACCGGCAGCTCAGACAGAGGCATGGCATCAAGCCATTGTAGAGCTGAAGGCCCACCTCGTATGTTATAGTAACTCTAGCTTATTTAGAATGTAACTAATTGCTTTAGGACATGATCCGAGCCATTGCAGGAGGGGCCAAGAGGGTCCCTCTCTTGGCTGTAGTTTGCAACATTCAGATGTCTCGCTACCAAAACGATTGCTGGCCTGACTGGAGCAAGATCTTCAGGAATGATACAACCAAATGGCCAGATCATCTGTGGATCAAAATTGGCCAAGTTGTTGGAAAGGAATGCAAGGTGAGTACTTCATTTACATTGCTCATCTTCTCTTACAAATATCATTCAACACAAAGGGTCAAAAGGATAGCAAGGTGTCCACAGAAGAGGACATTGATTCACGACAGGCACCAATAACGTCAACCAAACTGATGACAGGGAAGGGCAAGGAGTGACAGATTGACCCACCAGAAGCAGAACTTGAGGACCATGGATGTTCAAGATGCCATGTCCATGACACAGATGCACCACGAGCAGGACTGTCTTGGACATGCTCAGCAAGAAGATTGTAACCACTGCCTCCAGCTGACAACACCGAGGATAACTCAATGCAGGGCTGTGACACCTGCAAATGACAAGGGGAGAAGTGTGTCCCTAACCCTGGGCACACTTGCACCCAATGCAACCAATGGAAGGTATGGTGCTCACTCACACAGAAGTACCAACAGCTGCCGGCTCATTGTCAACAATCCCCTCCTCAGATGTGGTGAAGTGACCTTGGCAATGTCATGAGTTGACTTCTTGGCCACTACAGTCAGTCGCACGGAAGCCATCCTCACCACCACCCCCACCAAACAAAACTACATTGCAACCGAAGGCCATTCTGATGATTCATATCCCCCCCTGCAACACTGCTGTAGCTGGGACTTCAGCCAGTGAGCCAGAGATGAGCATCAAGATTGGCCCCCCAAAGAAAAAGTTTAAATTGGCAAAACAAGGCAAAGGTAAGCTACAACTATTCTTTATATTTCAAACTCTGATTTTTTTAGTTCTCGAAGGGGTTGTTATCACCAAGACAAAGAGGTCAGCCCTGACTCTGAGGGTGCCCAAAGCATCCACCACCACCTTGGGCCAAGCTGGATGTGGCCAGATAGGTGACAAGGCCATCCATGTCGAATACTATAAGTTACAGGAAAGCCACCAACACCTCCTGGAACAGCACACATGACTGGAAGACTGGGTCAACTCTATGGCCGACTTGCTCATGACCATCAGTCTGGTGGTCGCTGATCTCAGAGGTCACTTCATCAGAACTGGGAGCACCACTACTTGAATGCAGTTCCCATTCAAATGTTCACAAGAGGCCCCAAACCATGAAGATGCCACTGGTGAAACATCCAGCTCAGTGGTACATCAAGAAATTGGCCCACAAGACTTCCTCAGCTCCCCTTCCTCCCCAGCTCGACCCTCTCCCTTGCTCTCCGAGCCTGAGGTGCTCATTTCTGACCCCAACCCCAACCCCTCTGCCACCAGCAACCAAGTCGATCAGGTCATTGCCCCACTTCCTCACTAAGCTGTGCCTCAAGGAGCTTGGCCAGCTGCCAACGTTGAGTGGGGATCCGGCCTCAACATCTCATCAGGCAATAGTTGGGTCCCACCATCATTATTCCAACACATTCCCAGCATTTTTGGGAATCAAACCTCAACAGCAGGAACTTCAATGGACATCAAGAATGCTGCTGAGAAGGATATGGTGGAGAAGGAGAGGTTGGTTGGTGAGATAGATGCGAATGCTGGGAATGTGACAAAGAAAGGTTCAGAAACTGAGTAGTATTGAAGGTCAGACAAATGTAGTGTAAATATCTTGGACACAGGACATTCATAGTATGTATTTGAATCTTGGATGCATGTAGAAAGGTTGTATTGAAGAAAAAGATGGTTTATATTGTATGAAACTGTAACCTTACTTTTATTGCTTTGAAGACTAATATATGAAAACCTCAGCATCTGGTGGAAGTGAAGCCTTGTGTGCTCTTCCAGATCAATGTGGGATCATAGCTTTAGACCCAATTCAGTTGTCAAATGTGGTTCAAATGTGCTTAAGGTCAACATACCCTGAGGTTTATCCCCTGCCTTGATAGATATGCTTGATGTGAGCACCCGAGACCTCGGCTGTTGTTTACCATTCACTCCAGCACCACTGACCGAGGGCAACTCCTTTGATGTTTTAATAGCTGATTTCAACTTCTTCAGAGAAGGTGCTATAGTTACATTTGAGAAAAAAATTAGTTTACCATCTGAACAGAAATTGTGATATATACCTCCATCGCCATCGCCAACTGGGGCCAGTGTCATATCCATCAATCTGGAACTCCAGACCCAACTCTGGACTTTCTTCCTGCGACCTCTGGTGTGTTCTCAATGAGTCCACATCCCTGACACCCCGGACCCTCTCTATTTAGTATTCCTTGTTCTTAGTGCCACGTTCTATTCTTCACTTACAGTACATAGCCACTAGCTTCGTAACCTTTTTATTCTTGCATATCAAGCCTGCAAAGAGTGATTGTTACTCATAGTGATCATATCTGAAGTTCACATATGATAGTGTGAGATGAGAAAACCTTGGACCATGTTCTGCATTTCAGAATGAGTCCATCCAACAAGATCTGGGATCCAGATTTTCCCATCTGACCAAGTTACTGTATTCATGGCTTCATCTCTGTGTTTTCGCCTCAGCTTCCTCTGTCTTCTTGCATCTGCCTGACTCATCCTCATCCTCATCATCACCCTTCACTCTGTCATTGGCCAGAGTGAAACATCTTTTGAGATACCTATCCCAGTCCCCCTGGATGGCTTCAAAGCGCTGGAATGTTGGGCCATTTTGGATTGCCAAGTTGAAATCAAACCTTACTCATATCAGATGTTGGTATCTACATCAGAAAAAAATTGACTTACTAGTTAGAGAACACTTTGCCCTTCTGATCCTTGAATCCAGCCATTACTACCATTTGGATCCCTCCTCTTTTCAGCGAACTGTTTCATGGCAGATGCGATACCCCTGGTTGCAAACCTGCCTTGGCTAAGATTTTAACCTAACTCCATAACTTCAGAAATACTTACCGAGCCTTTGCTTCAGCCATAGCACCTTGTGCATTCCATTTGGTGGCAGTTGCTTCGGCCTGCTTGATTTCTTCAGGAGACAGGCTCTCTATCACCTTCACCAGCATTGTCTGATAGTGCTGGAATATTGCTAATGACCCTGGTTGGGCCCTAAATTGCTCCTCAATCATTCTCTTGATATCATCTTTTCGCTGCTCTTGGATCACTGACCAAGCTGTCCATGTATTTCAGAGGGTGGCACCATCCCTTTTTTTCACCTTCCAGCCCTGTTTTTGCATCCATTTCTCATATTCCTATGGGAAATTAGCAATGCATGATTTCTATGGTGGCAAATGTTTATCACCTGAACTTCATAGTCCCACACGACATCCCCCAGAGTCAGATTCTCCCTCAGACATTGGATCTGAGTGAGAAGAGCCATCCAGATTTTTTGTCACCTTTTACCTCTGGTAGCCTTCCATGAAGGTCATTGCTCTTGGAGAATTTCTAGCATATTGTCTGAAATGGCTGGAAGTTGAGATGGCCCTGTATCAGGTTCGGCTGAGACATCCTTGGCTAGGTGATCCTCTTCCTCTGTTGTAGGCTCTGAGAATTCCTCAATGGTTTCCAGAGCTTCAGTGATAGTATTATTCTCCTCGTAGTCAGACATGGTAGTGAATAGAATCAAAGTGTAAGTGTTGCCCAATACATTCCTTTTTCCCTGTTCAATACAGTGTCCACACCTCTGTGCCTATGTTATTGAGTTAGCAAAGGTGACCCAATAACTGTAATATCCTTGAGTGAAGTAAGACACCCTGGGCCCAGTGCCTATAGTGACTACAATGTCTCATGAAGACAAGTCATACATACCGAGTCCTATGTTAGTGAACTGAATGCCCTGAACCTAGGACCAAATAGTTATATTCTATGGTTTTGAAATGCTTTCTGAGCCTACCAAAGAGCTTAGCGATTGTTCCAATGCTTCAGCCGAAGTGATCGGATCAAAATATTTCTAAATTGGGATGTGGTATTATCACTGAACAAAGTTCCAATGTGAATGGGCTTGGCTCCAACTAGCTGAGATAACATGCTATAGTGTCTAAAAAATCACTCAGGTGATATGTGATGCTGATATGGCTTGCAGTATGGAGTGAGCTGTATCTGTGTTTCTGATTCTGATATACTGCCTCCTGTTGGTCTAAGAATGCCAAAGAATCCACACAAATGAAATATCAATCCTGCAAGAGTGACTCATGCAAGTTGGATAACCAAGAACACCACAAGGGGGCCTAAGATGACTCTTGTCAGAGAGGCTATCAAGAATTCAGCTTCAGCAACTCCATCCCAATCTGTCCCATCCACTCCGAGCAAGCCTGAACCATCCAACTCTTGATCAACCTTTGGTACTAACATGTATGTCCTTCAATATACTTGTGTTCACTATTTTTATGATGTCTGGTCAAGGTTGAATGAAGTTGATATGGGATTATATGACATTCAGCCTATCCAATTGTCCCCCGATATCAGATTTTGGCAATCATACTGATCTATATGAATATCTAGACCTCAAATGATTATCTTCAGGAATGGGCCACTCACAAGAAAGAGTTTCTGCAAGCTTTGCTGGACATGGAAGCTCCTTCAGATCCCTGAGAATGTTATATATACCACCGAGATAGCATTTATCAGTGTTTGAACTGTTTTGGCCAGCCAATGTTATGCACCGAATGCTGCCAAGACCAGCATAAAAGACATCCTTTTTATCGTATCCAGCAATGGACTGGTGAATTCTTTGAGGATTCATCTCTAATCTTGGTATTCCTTGTTTCAATCTACCTCGGCTTCATGAAACCTGAACCATGTTTCCATAGACTGGCTTTGAACTCCACCTCAGTCATAATGGGGATTCTTGTCTGAGCTATGGCCATAAATTATACACCTGAAGGTCCAGTACCCTTCAATGATGGGGCATGGGAAGACATTGATCTAGATGATGTTCCACCACACCTTCGCCCACCATCTGGGTCAGATTATCTGACTGTGGTGGATGTGACCAGCATCCATTTCATGTCCATCAAGTATTGTATGTGCTCTGAATCTGAGCCAGAATATCTTCAACTATTGCGCTGCAAGCTTTACCCTGCAACATTACAAATGCCAAGGACTGCATTTACCTTCACCTTGCTAGATGACTTTATCCAAGATAACTTGGAATATGGAACCTCAGGCATGAACTACTATAGCAAGCTTCGAAGGATCACCTCCAATATCTTTCCTCACTGTCAGAACCACGATTTCTCAACATCTACATTATGATATTCACGCCCCTATCTTAAACCCATTTCCTTAATTCACCACTTACTTTAGCATTTCCTTCACTATTTCACTAATTCAGGTCTAGGCTACCCTCATTTGCTCATTCCATTCCATCTATGTCAAGGTCCAGCCTATTGACACAACCTCTGACATCATTCCATATTTATTATGTCACTCCATTCTATCTATCAGCCACTTACAAACTGGCTTACTTATATTTCACACCTGATCGTAGACCAATCGCATTAACCTATTTATATCCATAGATCATTGATCTGTTAGCAACACCGGGTCAAGGGCTTCATTTGGATCTTAACCAGATCTCGATCGTTGCTTAGGGCTTAGCAGGCATTAGGGTTAGAAGTACCTATATAAGTAGTACATATCCTGTAATTAGCCTTTGTTCTTGGAATTCTCATCACTGTGGTTCATTCTCTGCATGTGTGCCTATTGCCGCACCTTAGTCTGTTCCATGGTTTCGGCCTCACTTACTTCTCACTTTGAGTTGTTTGTGTTGTTCCTGATACTCACATTGTGCCAGTACATATTTAATATTTTTTTAGCTGAATCAATGACTCATATACAGGCAGGATCGTTACCAAGAATTGCTTCAGGTTGCCAGACAATGGAGGCTGCTGAAGCTACTCAACTGGAATGGCTTTGGCCACAATGGTCAGAAGCCAAAGAAGGGTGATCTTGCCCTTTTTTGCCCTACATGTCCTTAGCCTGGGACAAATGTTCAAGTGTCAACAGAGGAGCTAACCAAGTCTGTGACAGCTTTCTTTGACTGAAGTGCTATCTGACTCAATTTCACACAGCTGGAAATATGCCTGATCACTTGTCATGAATGAAAACTTCAAGGCTGAACATATGCAGGAGAGATGGCCCAATGACCAAATATGGCTTATAGATGGCCTCAGGTATATGGTGACTCAGCCCAACTATCAGGAGTATCTGAAAGAAACACACCATCCCCTGGAGGTATTTTCTCTTGAAAAAGTTCCATAATAATCATATCTGATATCTGTCATATCCGCTCCGACCCCTGGACCTCCGGACCTTTCACTCTTCTCCGTCCTCCACAGTCCGGACTTCGTCCCTTCATACCGGACTCCGTCCTCCGAGTATCGGACTTCCTCGCTTTCCTTATTTAGTATTCCCTTTATACCTTCGTCCCTCCATTCTCTAGTTACGACCCTTAGTATCATCCCTTAGACCCTTCGCCACACCATATGCTTTCACTACGTATGCCTCCCGTCTCCATATGCTTCCCTCTTACCCGACGTACCTTACCATATGATCCTCCATTCCCCCGTCCGAACTCCGGACCGGACTTTAGTATATAAGTTTCCTGTACTCCGTTTCTGTACCCCAGTACGAATATCAAACCAGTCACCTCCTGTCTCTCGTCTGACTATCTTCTCTCTTCTCCCTCTTCCTTCCCCCTACGAAATACGAGGACAGAGCCTAGTCAAGGGCGTGACACATAAGTCCTGCGCCAACGTCCTCCTAGGTACCCCCTTGCTGCTCCGAACTCCGTTTGTTCCTCCTTACGAACTTCGTATACTAATCTTCGGACCTCTGATCGGACTTGAGTCCGGAGGAACCGGACTTGACAATATCCAAAACCAGAGATCATGTTGTAACAATCACCAAGCTATCAACCAAGCAAATGCCAGCCGAGACAAGTTAGAAGCAACAGGTATTGGTGGTGTCGCATGTGCTTGGCATGGCTGTTTCATACCACACTTGGTAGTCAACTTTCAAAAGGGGGAGAGGTAAGTGATATGCAAAAGGAATATACCCATAACTCACACATATGCAGGCAGGTGAACATGGATTACTCCCTTGTTAATGCCCTTTCCCACAACATGAACAATATTTCGACTGTCATAAGTTTCTATGACATCAACTGCTCCTATATAAAGAAGCTCCGAGCTCAGCTAGACAACAACAGGTTCCTTCAGCTACTTCCAAATCTCAATATCATACCTGGCATTGGGATGTGGCATATTCACAGGCATCAATCCTCATGTTTTGCTTGGTACTCACCTCTGTTCATTCCTAGGGCAGGATGGGTTAATGGTGAGATTATCAAGACTTTATGATCCAACTTGAACATAGTGTCTGGATCTGCCCAAGGAATGTCATCCCCACATCAGCAAGAGCTTCTTGATTTTCAAATGAATGATTCCAATTTTATAAAAATGATTTGAATGTGTATGTTTTAGCATTTTCATTTTCATAAATATCCACTCCATACTTATTGATGACAGCCCAAAGTCTGGCCAGGAAGCTTAAGGCTGCTCAGAAGTCCTTGGCATTGGCAAGGACTACCTTCCATCACCTGGATGCAGGGGTCCCAGACATTCAAAAACAGAAATGGCTAGCTGAAGAGCAGAGGGCTTTGTGAAGACAGTCTATTGACCCATCTGCAATGGATATATTCAAAGTGCAGCTGGACAAAGGTATGCCCAAAGATGGGGCTTTTCACCAAAGAATCTCTCAGACTTGGTTTATTGATTGCCGAGTATAGCACCAACTATCCATGCAATCAAAATGGAACAGTAACTCAGGACCCAGGAACACACCATGGGGCTGCAACATGGCTATCAAAAGGATTGAAAATCAAGGAGGCACAGATATCACTCCAAAGAGATATGCAATGGATGCATTCCAGGGCCACTGATCTTCAAAGGTTGGCCTTTGCTCACCAAGCAGATCAGTTAGCTGCCAAGATTTCACAATTCCTCACTGATGCATCTGCATTCCTTCAGTATGAGGATGATGACAAAGTGCTATCCAATGTATCAGACAGTAATGTCAAGGATGAAGACATGGTAGACTGCCTTGGGACTAAACAGCCTGATCAAGTCAAGCTTCCTTTGCCTTCTAATTTGGGCATTGATCAATGTATGGCCCTTGGTGCTCATCACCTTGTCTAACAGGAACTCAAACTTCAGGCTGGCTAAGTGAATGATACCTTGCATGAAATTCAGCTTGCTTTGGCAGACAAGGCTGTATTGTTCTGGACCAACATTTGTCATGCTTCAAGCTATGCAAAGACCACCCAAGCCTGGGAAAAGCTGAACACTGTGGATGCTATAGTCGGTTGGTATGCAGCTATATATTGAAAGTGCCAATCTGCCATGATGCGTCTCTCTGCCAAGGATGACATGATGGCAAGATATCAGATGTTGGCAGATGAAGATAAAAGCTTAGCACTGCTGTGACCAAGCCCAACTGCCACAACCATCAGTCAAACAAGTTAGCCTGGTTCTGGTCTATGGATATACCAGGAGACACTGATATGAATGACTGGATGTCTGAATGTAGATTTTAAATATCAATGAAGTCTTCCTACTGATATAATTATAATCCATGTAGTCTATCAGGTACATTGGTTGCGTGCAAAGACCACAATGGATCAGTGGGGAGAGGAGGAGAAACTGCTGATGGCTGAATTTGAATGGATGCAGAGCTACTTTGACCAGAAATCTCAGAAATGGGAGGATCTGGCAACATACAGTCTGCAAGGGAATGGCTGAGGACAAACATGCTATACTGCCCAGCAGAAAGTTATCTATTCTTGGCTTCGGGAGCAGTGTCGAGCAGAGTGGGAAGGCTTCCGAGAAGCTTGATGCAGACAGGAGACATTTGGTAGTAACCTCTTTTGTGACAAAATTTAATAGTCATGACCATTGTACACAGCCTGTTAATAATGCAAGGCTGGTTTTAGCAAATCCGGAATATACCGAGATCTTTGTGGACTGTATATATATAAGAGCCACATGCCGTCCACACCCTTGAATTCATTGTACCTCCTCTTCATCATCATCTATCCATGGAGTCAACTCATGAAGAGACCCCCATCACCACCCTCCACATGATGCTCTGGTATCAGAAATGCCAGATTGAAGTGGCCATCACACACCTCACTTGGCTTCCTGCTGAGCAATGGCCAGCAAGTTGGTATGAAAACATATCTGTTGAATCAGCATGTTTCCCCTTTCATTGATTGTGAATGAAGATTCTGACAGTATCTAATTTCAGGACATCTTGAACTTCTACCTAGGTCTTGTCAGAACCACAATTTTCACAACTTTTTTATGACTTCATGATACTATGCATTCCCTTATCTTATCTAATCTTATCACAGACTAAGCATCTTATCTTATCTTTATCTAAGTCTAGAACTGTCTATGAGATGTCATCGCATGTCATTACATTTCTATGCTTCCATTTCACTATCTAATGTATATTCATTTCCGCTCCCCTTTATTCTATATCACAAGACCCTTATTTAATCACCAATATCTATTAGGGCACAGGGCACATCTAGATTCAGGGCTTAGGGCACTATACCCATATATAAGTAGCACTCGTCCTGTAATGTAGTCCTCATGCTTGGTATTCTCATCCTTCTGGTGTCCTTCATTTGAGCCAGTTGCTAAGGCTATCTCAGAGCACTCTTTTAGTGTCTTTGGGGTTGATCCTGATAGGTCTCTATGCATACATTCAAACTGTAGTCCCACCAATGCCATCCTGTGCCCAAGTCATGAAAATCGGTTCCAGCCTGGAAGTCCTGCAATCAGACATTATATGTGCAGTCTCGGAGATCAAGTTGGAAGGTATCCCAAAAACACCAGAACTGTTACCGGACTGGAGACTGAAGGCTGGCACCCCTACCTATGGATTTGAGCATCCATGGTGGGTGGCAGACATCCCAGACTATAACTGGGCATCAAGGTTTTACCTTTCAGAGTCATTCGGAAAGGCAGACGATTTCTTCCAGGTATGTATTTACTTACACTCATTTATTAATTTTTACAAACTAACACATTGCAAGGATCACTGGCCAATAGACCAGTCTCCTTTGGATAAAGCCCATAATGCTTGGCTGGATGTCCTGGAGGCAGGTATTCTGGCCAAGCTCGAGAAAAACATTGCCAAGATCAAAAAGGCCAATAGGACTATGATCGAGTCTAGGGTAGATATGATTTGGTTGAAGAAGATGCTTAGGAAGCAGTGGTGATGTGTTATGATTCTGTAATACAAACAGTATTTGGGTAGAAATGATGGTTGTAATAAGTTTTCCAGTGAACATAGTTTCAGTGCCGAAAGTGAAATGAATCCTTGAAACAAGTACTTGGTAAGGTATAATGAGAAGCAAAATCACTTCTAAAATACCTGTTCATGTTCTAAAATACAATTCAATACACTAAATACATCTCATTTCAGTCCCCATGTATCATACTTCATGTAATTGCAGCAGGCAACATCCATGTATTCATGGACATTGTCCCTCATGTAGTAGGTAAGGACTCCTTGCTTCCCTTCGACATGACTGACTCCATGCTCTAGCATCTGTCCCAAGAAGGTTAGTAGTGTTCCAGGATCATACCGAAGCCAATGCTTGATGGTTGGAATAACAAAATCCAGTTCAGTGTAGTTGCCAACCGAAACCAGAAGATCAAACCACTGAGGCCTACTGTTGCAAACTCTAGGAGCACACACCACTGGCCTCGGCTTCACAGGCTATTACCGAGCCTGGCAAGGTAAAGGGAAAGAGAAGATGAGCTCATGCACACTAATCACCCGTAAGGTAGCAGGAAGACAAGTGGTCAAAGCTGGGGACACCAGCTGAGACCCTTGGGTTTATATAGTACAGAGGAGTGCGCATGGACCATAGGATCTGTGAGATAAACTACTATACATGGATAGACTAAAGTACATGATCGTGAGATAGTTCCCACCAGGGTTGACAGAGATTAACAGGGCGTGCCAGCCATGAGGCATGACATCATATGATGTCATGGTCTGGGCCCTGGTCATGTGACAGGTCACATGACCGCGAAAGGAAAGGGGGCTGGAGTGGTTCGTAACACCTACCATTGATATTGGTATGAAATGGACTGGCTCAGTTGACCATGACAGACACAACATTGTAAACTGAGGACCAAAGAGGGAATATATTCTTTAGGTCAGAGTCCTCCTGTGCAGCTACCCAGTTTCCAAGCCCTACCAGTGCTTCCAGACCCATCTGATACATCTCGGGGTGCATAATAGTGATGGATGCTGAGAGAAGGGCTGCATGCTCTTGCATTGCAAGCAGCCATTTCTGAGCTTCAAGTTCACCTTTGGAGGCCTTGAGCAATGCTGAGACTTCAGGTGGGCCGTTCTGCTCCTGTAACCAATGAAGATAAAATAAATAAATCAGGGGAAGATAAAGTAAATACAAATGTTTCTACCCTGTTGAAACCATGCCAGAGATAAATTGATTAAGCCTCAAAACTTCACTGTAGGATGGAAGTACGCTGGAGAGGTTCTCCAGTGCTGGGCTGAACTGCCTGTCAAGCTGTGGGACAGAGGTCCAGAGAGTATCAGCAGCTGTTCCCAAATGTATTCCTTGGTTTCTGTATTAGTAATATGGTTGGGATACTCTGGAATATAATCACCTGATTAGGCTGGCTGATAGCACTTGGTAGACACCAAAGGAGAACATAGCCTGATTGATCAGTGATCACAGCTGGTTCAGTGAGTTCTTTGTAATGGGAAGAATCTGCATCTAATGGACAGGTTGAAAGTCCCCTCCTCTTGATTCATTCACCAAGCTGAATAATGTTGATATCACTGATGGTCACTGGAAGACATGAGTGGGGCGTTATTAAATGAAAAGAACATACACTTGTTTCGGTATGCCCTTTCAATGACA
>JBBPKS010000210.1:0-17343 GCA_038089355.1 Pulveroboletus ridleyi | reverse complement strand
TCCTCTCCCACTTAGCGGTTGGGCGGTGGGATCGAGTAGAACCAACCACAAACACATCATCAATCATCTTTTCTCGGCCTTGCGCACTTCCCGGTTCTGTTTCTGGTCTGGTATCGAGCCTCTCATCAGGACGAGAGGGGGACCAACAGGCCACCGGGGCCCCCCCCAGTGAATCCCGACGAGCGATGGAAGGTGAAACCGCCACACACGGCATTGGCACACCAGCCACACAAACACCACAACGACACACCACCCCAGAACCCCAATCCTGCCCCATTGGACCCCAACCTAACCGATCCCCGACAGCACAACAGCCACAGCCCCCCACCCTAGCTACGGCCCCATGCCGAGGACGCTCACGAGCAAACATCTCCATTGCTACACTCAATATGAATGGACGATCACACATCGGCCCCTCCCCCAACCACAGAATATCCAAATGGACAGACGTTCACCGCCTACTCCGGCAAAAACAGATAAGTATCCTGTGCCTCCAAGAGACACACCTAGACCAACAGCACATCGCCGACATCCACCAACTTTTCAGCAACCGACTGACCCTCCACTCCTCTATAAACCCCAACAACCCGAGCGGATCCGCCGGAGTAGCCTTCGCCATCAACAACGAGAGACTCCTTCCAGAGCAGACAAAATCGACAGAAATTATACCAGGTCGAGCACTCCTCCTCTCCGTTGAGTGGTCTAACAACTCCACGCTAACCATCCTTAATATTTATGCCCCAAATGCACCACAGGAACACCCACGCTTCTGGGCAGCCATCAAACAACGCCTCGACGACCTTCGGATCGAAGGGATAAACATAATACTAGGTGACTTCAACATCACGGAAGACCCACTCGATCGAGCCCCGAGTCGCCCCGACGACTACTCCGCTCTGGAGGCACTGAGAGAGTTCCGGGAATGCTTCAATGCATGTGATGCATGGCGTCACGACCACCCCACTACGAGAGCCTTTACATATACGAGCAATGTACACTCCACCTCACGCCTCGACCGAATATATGTACAACGTCACCTCCTACACACACTGTCAAGCTGGGAAATGACCGACTCAATCGTCCCATCTGACCACAAAATGGTATTGACCCGAATGACCCCACCTAACCTCCCCTTCGTCGGAAAAGGGAGATGGATGATGCCACTATCATTACTATCGGACGACAAACTGATGGACGAAGTCACCTCCCTGGGCACAGACCTACAATTGGAAATGAACCAGGCCCACGGACGACCCCTTGCCCCACAATGCCTATGGCTCACCTTCAAGCACTGCCTGACTACCCTCCTAAAACAATCAGCCAAAAAGCAACTGGCCAAAATGTCCAACAGAGCGGAATCGATACGACGAGACATCCTCAGGACCGAACACCACCCCGACCTCGATACCAACATGGAACTACGCTCCCAATTAGCTTTCCTCCGCCAGGAACTCCAACACCTCAAACGGAAAACAAACTGCACAGAACGAGCGAAAGCACAAGCACGCTGGTTCGTGAAGGGAGAACGTATTAACAAATACTGGACCCGCCTTCACAACCCCTGAAAGCCACGCAACATCATCCTAGCCCTGCGTGACCCCTCATCCGGCATGATAACAACAAACTCCTCTGCAATGATGAGGATCACACGTGAATACCACAATGCCATGCAATCCAAAGACCTCCTCCCCCCGGACAACCCCGAGAGACAAGAAGCACAAGCGAACGTCCTACGACAAATCCCGGAGACACAAAAATTCACGACGCAGGACTCCGACCTTGAACACCTGATGACCAAATCCCAGGTCGCCACGGCACTCAACGCTGCTAAGAGTGGCACAGCCACCGGCCCCGACGGCATTCCATACGAGCTCTGGAAACTGCTCCATGACCGACATACCCAATGCACCAAACAGAAAAAACCATCTTTCAACATCACCGCCTGCTTAACCCGACTCTATAACGACATCCAATCCCATGGCACCCTTGAAGAACTAGACTTCGCAACTGGGTGGATGTGCCCCCTTTACAAAAAGAAAGATAGGACTAAAATTGAGAACTATCGCCCGATCACCCTCCTCAACACCGACTATAAGATCATGACCAAGGTCATGGCAACACAACTTGCCGCCTATGCCTGCTCACTACTACACCAAGACCAATCCGGCTTCGTCCCAACGCGCTCCATTTTCGACCCAATCCGACTAGCCGAGACCATGTGTGCATACGCCGACTACATGGAAGTAAACGGAACAATTGTGGCCCTCGACCAAGAGAAAGCATATGACAAAATAGACCACCAATACCTCCTAGCCACACTACGCACCTTCCGTATCCCAGACCTCTTTACTAACACAGTCGCCTCACTGTACCGTCATGCTAAAACCAGGGTCAACATTAACGGGATCATGAGCAACCCCTACCTCATCACCCGGGGAGTCCGACAGGGAGACCCACTGTCGTGCCTACTTTTTAACCTTGCCATCAAACCCCTAGCTGCCTTCATCCGGAACACACAAAAAATAACTGGCTACGAAATCCCCAACACAGCCAGAACGATAAAGGTAAACCTCTACGCTGACGACACCACCGTCTACCTCTCCCACACAGACAAATACTCCAACCTCGAAGAAATACTGTGCACATGGTGCAAAGCTTCTGGCGCAAAATTTAACCTGGAAAAAACCGAGATCCTACCCATAGGCACCGAGGAACACCGCCAGCGAGTACTCCACTCCCGCCAAATACACCCCGATGATCCCCCACTCCCACCCGGGATCCGGATTGCGGCCGATGGCCAACCCACCCGCATAATGGGAGCCTGGATCGGCAACAAAGTGGAGAACGCCCAGCCATGGACGCCCATCCTCGACAAAATCAAACACCGGCTGAACCTCTGGGCCCTCTCTGTCAGAAACACGAGAATCTTACTTCGCTAATTATCACTCTTGCCTTATCTAATCAATCTTATCTTATCAGAAACCCGTAGAATGTTCCGGAAGATTCCATGACGTCATAGTTAGGTAATCATTCCGAGATGTTCCATCACATTCCATAGTGCAGCCACGATAGTAGGTATATAAACCCGCCTGTATCATAGCAGTACTTTACGCTTGGAATTCTCATCTTTTCGATTCATTCTCACTTTGAGTTTGAGTCTGATATAATTCCAAGTGTAATCCTTTCACCAAGCGCACTTTGTGCTTCCCGACTCCCCACTCCCTCTTCTCCCGCGATTCTCTCGCGATCACTCTTCTTTACTTCTCTTCTCTTCTTCGCCTAGCTGGTCGAGCCCTTCGCTCCCACTAGCAAACATCGAGCGGGTGATTGATTCCCCCTCACAAGATCTCTTTCTAGGCGTCCGTCAGACGTTAAATCAACTTTACTTCGACGTTCTTCGTCGCGCTTAGCTGCGTTAAAGCCACCCGGGCCCAGGGTTAAGGGATTATAGTACAGTACCGCTTGACGGGCCCCGCATAACACGGAAACAGTTTGCATATACGGTCGTCCACCATCTAAAATAAGGATAACGTTGCTCTGCGCATAGTGCACTAGTGCCTGTTCACCGGTGCAGACCGACTGGTGCGAACGGTCCTCATAGCGATAGTTGGGGCAGGTTCACGTGATCACCCGTAACGTCACGCCGATATACGCATCGTTACCGCGTAGTTCGACACCGGGCACTACCCGTCTACCCCTTTCTGCTGGAACCCACACCAGCTGAATCAAGTTGTTGAAGAAACCATGATCCTGTCTGCCCGAAGAAATTCGGAATTTTTAGAGGTCCCGTTATCCTTTTCCCGCATTCAGTCGCGCCCACCAGAGAGTCCATTTGACGGAGCATCTGGCAGTGGACAGACCCCACATACGCTATACACATCCCTCGGATCGGCAATGTCTGGTGCAGGTGCCGTCCACGAATATGTACCCGAAATCATCCGCCCGTATCAAGACCCAGACCTTACGTTCGATGACCAATATGCTTTGTGGATCAAAGTGTACGAAGAAGATCCCATCCTTCACGGTCTGTCGTTCGCACCTAAACCCACGAGAAGTCCTGTCTTGCGCCGTGCCCAAGGAGTTCTCGCGGAGATGCAGCAAGGTAGCTCTGGCTCACTACCACCGAGACCGCCTAGGTCAGCGAATCGCACCCATGAGATGCCCCAGGATAAGGGCAAAGGTCGGGCTCGCAGCCCTCTTCGCATCGTTGTGCCGCCAATCCTGGGCGGAGGTCCAGAAAGCCCAGATTCTCCTGGCTCTTCTCCTCCGAACTCACCACGTCTGCCGAGAGTGCAGATCCCTCGCCATCCCTCGCCACCTCCTATGGCTCCCCAGGGACCTGTGTTGGGAAAGTCCGTCGCCCCCAAGCCTTTCGTCTTTAAAGGCGATAAATCCAAATACAAGGCGTGGATGACATCCCTACGCAACTATTTCCTAGGCTTCTCCGTACACCTGTCAGACCCCCAGAAAATCGTCATTGCCCTCGGGTTTCTCGGCGATGAAAACCCAAGTTCGGCCAGAAGGTTCGCCGACTGGTATTTCGACAACCATGTCGGAGGCCCGCACACCTGGTATGACTTCGTCGAGATGCTGGACATCCAATTCAAGCCGGCAACGGCCCGGAGAGAAGCGTACGAGAAATTAATGACCCTGAAACAGGGGTCCCGCACAATCGAAGATTTCTTCATCGAGATGGGGCAGTTGATGAACGAAGCCGGCTGCGAGCACAGCCCCTCCTTTGACGAGACGCTGGTACGTGTCGTCCAACAAGGTGTCAAAGAGGAGGTGATTGGATTCGCAGAACAAGCACATGCCACGCTCGCTGGTTCCACGGATATCACACAGTGGGAACGATGCCTTCGACAGGCGGAGATATCCCTCCAGAATAGAAGAGCTCGCAAAGCTCTTAACGCTGGAGGATCAGCCGGAAGAGATAATCGTCCTACCTTCCGCTGGCCCCTGGATCCACAGAAATATCTGCCGCGATACCAAGCCCCTACCGGACCTCCCCTGCCGACAACCCAGCCTGCGAAGAGTTTCAGCAGTCCACAACCTGCGCCACCAAAGGAAGTTGGAACATTTACGGGACGAGGAATACCGATGGATATCGACAAAGCCCGCACCGAAGGAAAATGTTTTACATGTGGAAAGGATTGGCCCTGTGCCGACCACATGCACCCCCGCCGTCAACAACCCCGTCTTCGCTACATCGATATTAACGGCGCAAGAATCTATTATCAAACGAATGAGGAGATGGCTGAGATTATGAAGGAAATGAAAGAGCAGGGTTTTTCCGTTGACGAACAGTAGCCGGTCGTACTGATTCGTCCAAGATTAGTAACTCTCGTATACAAGTTGTTCCGTCCGTAAATAAATATGACGTGTTATCTATTGAACAACCGTCCGAGAGTGAAACCGAGACCGAAACACTGAAAGCCGTGGGTGAGTTATCGCCGGCCAAGGTGAACAAAATAAGTATCCTTAAACGAGAAGTGCCTTTAGAGGTTAAACGAGAAGATAAGACTATTCCGCTTCCCCAACGAGGATCCAATGGCGCTGCCGGATATGATATCTACGCAGCAGAAGAAGTGGTTGTTCCGGCACGAAGCCAAGTGCTGGTATCCACTAAACTTAGCATGAAGATCCCGTCGGGTCATTATGGTCGTATCGCCCCTAGATCTGGGTTAGCTGTCAAAGCTTTGATAGCCATCGGAGCCAGTGTCATCAACGCTGACTACAGGGGGGAGGTAAAAATCCTACTTGTAAACCACTCGGATAAGGATTTCCACGTGAAACTGCAAGACCACGTAGCACAATTAATCCTCGAAAAGATTTCGACACCCAAAGTTGTCGAAGTTGAAACACTAGACGAAACCAAACGAGGAAACCAAGGCTTCGGCTCTACAGGCCGATCCAAACTACGTAAACATGTGGAGGCACGTTGGGTAAACACTGTCGATCCATGGTCGATTCGCTGGATCCAAAACCAAATACAAGGAAACGAAGAGAGAGCATTAACTCATCTCCGATCCTTTGTACACAACCAACGACTACCAGAAATCGACAAGACCCTCATCCACGATCTAAAACGAATGACGTCAGAAGAATCAATGTGGATTCTCCGAGATCTCCAGAGGAAACCCCGCTTTAAGAAAGCTTCCCCAAGACGGAGAATCCGCAACAGCCTAGAAATCCCGATCGAGATTAAAACCGACGATGGTCATAAGTATCAGACCAAGGCACTCGTCGATTTGGGATGTACAGGATCTTCTATTGATGTCAAGTACGTTAAAGAACGCGGTATGACAACGGTCAAACTGCCAAGGGTGGTTAAAGTCTACAATGCCGACGGAACGCTCAATGCCGGAGGCGACATAACCGAAATGGTCATCGTAGAACTAAGCATACTCGACCATAATGAGAAGATCGCCCTTGCCATAACAGACCTCGGTGTCAATACCGTATTCCTCGGACACGATTGGCTCAAAATGCATAATCCTTTGATTGACTGGCCCACCGGTCGATTAGAGTTCAGGTGTGAAAACGATCACCTGCCAGGGCTCATCGAAGATGAGGAAGACGATGAGGAAGAAGTGCACTTCTCTGAAGGCGACCGGTTGTTCCAGTTAAACGTCGATTCCTACCTGAGAAATACAGCCACGGATATCGCCGCCAAGGAGTTTACGCAAAAGAAAAAGAAAACCTTCGAAGAAGCCGCTCCGTCATACATACATGACTTCGCCGACGTATTCGCAAAAGAATCCTTTGACGAATTACCACCCCGGAGACCTTGAGATCACTCCGTAGATTGCAAAGTCTACCCCCTCGGCCCCAGCAAACAAAAGGAGCTAGACGCATTCTTAGAAGAAAACCTTAAATCGGGTCGCATTAGACCTTCTAAAAGTCCCTTCGCCTCTGCGTTCTTCTTTATCAAGAAGAAAGACGGAAGACTCCGCCCTGTACAGGATTACCGAAAGCTTAACGCGATTACCGTACGCAATCAGTACCCACTACCCCTAATTAACGAACTTGTCGATAAGCTAAAGTCGGCCAAGTTCTACACCAAATTTGATGTAAGATGGGGCTACAATAACGTACGAATGGCAGAAGGAGACGAATGGAAGGCAGCGTTCCGAACAAACCGAGGATTATTCAAACCACTCGTAATGTTCTTCGGGTTAATGAACTCCCCCACGACGTTCCAAACGATGATGAACTCGCTATTTAAGGAACTCATTGACTGCGGAGTGGTCGTTGTATATATCGACGACATAATGATATTCACGAAAACCCTCAAAGAACACCGAAAGGTTGTTTGGGAAGTCCTTACAATCCTCCGACGAGAACACCTATTTCTCTGACACGATAAATGCGATTTCGAAGTGCAAGAAACAGAGTTCCTCGGGATCATCGTATCCCAAGACAAAGTTAAGATGGAACCCAAGAAGGTACAAGCGATCGTTGACTGGCCCCAACCCACCACCCGAAAGCAACTTAGGGGGTTCTTAGGGTTCCTCAACTTCTACCATCGCTTCGTCAAAAACTTCGCACAGATCGCACGACCACTTAATAATCTAACGTCGGAGAAAGTTGACTTCGTCTGGGATGACAAATGTCAAGCTGCAATGGACCAGCTGAAAGCTACGCTTTCGTCTGCCCCTGCATTAGCTATGCCTACAGACACGGATCCATATCGGGTCGAAACTGATGGCTCAGGCGTGGGCATTGGAGCTGTCCTATTGCAGCAACAAGAAGGTGTATGGCACCCGGTTGCATTCATCTCGAGATCCCTTAACGATGCTGAGCGAAATTATCATGCCGCTGACCTCGAAATGCTCGCGGTCATCTTCGCTCTCAAAGAATGGCGCCAATACCTACTCGGCGCCACGCATCCGTTCAAGATCCTTGTAGACCACAAGAACCTCGAGTTCTATCGCAAACCGGTCGACCTCTCACGACGTCAAGCTCGCTGGCAACAAATCATCCAGGAGTACGACTTTACGTTCAAACACCGATCCAGGAAATCAAACCCAGCCGATCCTCTGTCCCGGAGGCCAGACTTTGAAAAGGGGGTACAAAACGATAATAAACAACAAATCCTACTCCCCGATTCAATGTTTACGAACATGACGTCAGAACACGCCTTCTTCCTAACTCAAAGAGTGGAAATTCGAGCACAACAGAAGGAAACCATAGAGGCCCAAGTAGAACGCCTCCAATCACGTGCCAAAAAATACGCTCTAGAAGGTCTAACGAAAGAGACGACACAATGGTCCACAAAGGACGGGCTCATCCATTGGAGGAATCTACTCTATATCCCCATGGAGTCATCCCTACGAGAACAAGTGATAAGAGAAAATCATGACCATCCGATCGCAGGACATCCCGGAGCCCGCCGAACACGTGACCTCATCATGACACGATATTATTGGCCGACAGTGAGAAAAGATGTAGAAAGATATGTGAAAGGATGTGACAGGTGTCAAAAGACGAAGAATCACCCCATATCGGCACACACTCCGCTTCACCCTAACGAAATACCTAACGTGCCTTGGGAAATCATATCGATCGACATAGTTGGGCCTATACCCGACTCACAAGGCAAAGACGCCATCCTAGTAGTCGTCGATCGATTCTCGAAAATGATACACCTCTTCCCCATTTCATCCACGATAACCGCCAAAGGAGTCACCACCATATTCTGAGACAATGTCTTTAAACTCCACGGCTTACCAAAGAAGGTGATATCAGATCGAGAACCCCAATTCGTGTCCCAATTCATGACCAACCTATACGCACTCTTACGAATCGAAGGAAACCCCTCCACGGCCTATCACCCTCAAACCGACGGTCAAACGGAGCGTCTTAACTCCGAGATCGAACTATACTTGAGGATTTACGTAAATCACTGACAAAACGATTGGGCTGATTGGTTGGCTCTAGCCGAGTTCGCACACAATCAGAAAACTTCCAGCACAACTCAGAGCAGTCCGTTCATACTCAACTACGGGCAACAACTGCTTATATCCATCGATAATCGACGAGAGGTGCGAACGGCCGAGGCAATGGATTTCGCCACAAAGATGAAAGAGATGCAGGCACAAGCCAAAATCATGCTGGAAAAAGCAGCTGCGGAGATGAAAAAATACTACGACAGAAACACCCGAACGCCACAAACATATCTACCAGGCGATCGAGTGCTTCTTGACGGAAAACACATCCGATCAGATCGGCCATCAAAGAAGTTCGAAGATAAACGCTACGGCCCCTTTAAAGTCCTAAAGAAGGTGGGCCCAGCTGCATACGAACTTGAACTCCCGAACACCTGGAAAACAATACATCCCGTGTTCCATGAGTCACACCTTTGGCCTTACCAAGATAGCATGTATCCGTCACAAATCAAACCATCTCCACCACCAGCCGTCATTCCACAACGTAATGAATACGAAGTCGAATCCATCATCAACATACGAAAACGAAAGGGTCGTACCGAGTATCTCGTCCATTGGAAGGGATACCCTTGCGAAGACCGTACTTGGGAACCCACAGCACACCTCGTACACGCCAAAGAAGTGCTAGCCGACTTCTACAAACAACATCCTACAGCTATTCGCTCTATCGACATCAACATACCTTGCGATTGTCCCATGTGTACCTCGGGTCAAATCACCATATTCGACTCTGGATTCAAAGAATTCGCCGCCTCTCTCACACGCTTACCACTCACGTATTTCGAAATCCCCGGTGAAGATACAACTGACTCGGAGCGTCAGCTTGAAAAGGGGGTAATGTCAGAAACACGAGAATCTTACTTCGCTAATTATCACTCTCGCCTTATCTAATCAATCTTATCTTATCAGAAACCCGTAGAATGTTCTGGAAGATTCCATGACGTCATAGTTAGGTAATCATTCCGAGATGTTCCATCACATTCCATAGCGCAGCCACGATAGTAGGTATATAAACCCGCCTGTATCATAGCAGTACTTTATGCTTGGAATTCTCATCTTTTCGATTCATTCTCACTTTGAGTTTGAGTCTGATACTCTCCAAACCCACCCTCGACGCAAAACGACTGATAATACAAATGGTAGTAGGAGGAATGACGCAATTCCTCACGAAAGCCCAAGGGATGCCAAACACGGTAACGAAAGCCTTACAGTCCATCATCCGTGACTTCCTCTGGATGGGAAAAAAGACCCCCCCCGGCATGAGCCTCAATAACCTGGCGAAACCCAAGGACAAGGGTGGCCTCGACCTTCTGGACATAAGCGCCAGGAACCTCGCAATAGAACTGACCTGGCTCCGAGCATACATAGACAGATCCAACGCCCATCCAATGTGGACGTTTGCCATTGATGCCATTGTAAACTGCATAAATGGAAACGGGATAAGTACCCCGACTGACGTACACACCTTCCTAACCACCCTCCGCCCCTCCGGTCGCCCCTGAAGGTCTGGGAAACAAACCCCCCGCCCACTCACCTCCCTGCTGCAAACGGCGAAGAAATGCAACCTCACTTTTGCCCCGAGGAAACTCTCCAAAGCCCTCAAACGCCAGCTACTGGCGTGGTTCCACATCGGAGTCCCCCCTAAACTCTACCATAAGGCGAAAACTAGTTGCCTCCGGAACACTCACAAAGCCACGTGCATGAAGGACCTTATGCGGATAAGCCACCGCCTAAACAGCGTAAGTGGGAAACACTCCCCAGTGCCCACATGCTCCTGCCCAGCGTGCAAACGCGACCACGCCCTTGGATGTCGAAACCCCCACCAATGTGCTGCCCACGCGCGGGACATCGTCGGCCTCACCGACGACAAATACAATATACTACTCCACCCTAAAAAGGACGATCTCACACTCACCCATAGGCGAACCAAAAAGAATAACAAAGCGCAAATCGAAAAAGGAGACGAGCTCCTCTTCGACCCCACCATCACCTCCCACCACTCACTAGATGAGTGTTTCCGAGTACTAGGCCACAGCACCCTCAACCCCCCCGAACCCACGTACTGACTGACAAACCCCCGACGCGAACAAGGCCAATTCACCACCCCAGTGACGATCTACACCGATGGTAGCTGCCTTAAAAACGGCAAGCTGGATGCCACATGCGGAAGCAGCGTGTGGCTAAATGAGGACGACCCCCAAAACCGAGCAATCAGAGTCCCAGGTACAGCACAATCTAACCAGATCAGGGAAATCGCAGCCATAGTAGCCGCCCTCCAACAAACGGACCCGACAATGCCCGTGACTGTCATATCAGACTTGCAGTACGCCATCGATGGCCTCACGAAATACCTTGGAACATGGGAAGACCAAGGTTGGACCAACGTCCAAAACGCAGAATGGCTCCAGGCTGCAGCATACCAACTACACAGAAGGGCCGCACCCATGACCTTCAAATGGACCAAAGGACATGCCGGATCCCGCGGAAATGAAGGCGCAGATAAACTCACAAACATTGGGGCACTGAAAGAACAACCCGACAAGATTGACATCCACGTCCCGCAGAACTTCCAAACCCATGGCATGAAACTCTCAACCCTCACCCAACACACGGCATATGACGCTATCTGAATGAACCACAAAACCTGCTACACCCGTACCACCCTCATTAACCTGGATCGAACTAGATACACAATACACGATATAACACGAAACCTAGAAACGGACGCTACCATATGGAGAAACATCCGCCACCCAGATATCAGACGACCTGTACAAGATTTCCTATACTGGGCAATGAACGGTGCCCTACGAATCGGGGATTTCTGGACAAATATCCCCAACTACGAACTGCGAGCTATCTGCCCATCCTGCCATGAAGCCACGGAATCCCTAGCCCACATACTCACAGAATGCAACAATGATGAAACGTCCACTCTATGGCACCTCATGAAACAAGCATGGCCTGAATCCACCGACCAATGGTCAACGCCCGACATCGGACACATCATCGGATGCGGAAATATCGCCCCCCCCCACGATGACCAATCCCAACTGTCCGCATCCCTCCGAGGACGTGCCCGCCTAAAACACATCCTCTTGTCCGAAACAGCCCACCTACTCTGGACCCTACGATGCAACCGAGTCATAGGAGGTCAACGCCTTACCCACCCCGCGATAACCACAAAATGGACATGTGCGATAGAATCAAGACTGGATATCGACCGACGACTGGCGAAATCGAACCGGAAAAACCACACAAAAGCAAAGGTACTCCACACCTGGACCCCCCTACTATCTGACCCACACTCACTACCAACTGATTGGACCACAAACTTAGAGGTTTTAGTGGGTATTAAACTACCTAGGCCCCCCTCCTGACCGGGGAAACCGGGTAGGTAACAGAGCCCCACACCCCCCGCATAACGGGGCGTGCGTAAGTGCATTTTTCCTCAGACCGGCCGCCCCTGGGACGCCCACCTTAGTGTGTTATGTAGAGCTAGCTTGTCAGTTGCTACATAACAATATACACTTGTCCAAAAAAAAAAACAAATTTAGATGCTAGATTATTTACCTGTCGATATTTCACATTCGGGCCACTGTCAAGAGCACGACAAAACTTGAAAACTAGCCCAACCACAAACTGGGATACTAGACATTAAATATTCACGACCATTTGCACGACGGCAAAGCTTATTGTTTGCATCTACATTCTAACAGAGATGAAATGTGTCCCCAAACTACAAGTTTTAGCTCCAGTCTGACCCTCAGATGAAACATGAAGTTCTGTTGACGAAAAAATGGTAAACTCAATTTCAAATATTGTCTACACATTTAGTTCAACATTTAGGTCGGTCCTAAATTGTGTTCCATCCGCTGTGTCAGTGTGAAACATCAGAAGCGTCGCTTCGCTTCAGCCTGTTGGGACCTCTCTGGTACATCACCTTGCTCTGTTCCACGCCGACAGTTTATCGCAGGTAAATTGAAGAATGGCCCACTGCAGCCATAGTTCTGGCCATTATCCCGAGCTCAACTTCGGATCCGGGGCGAAATGGATCAAGAACTTGACCCAAAATCGACTCTCGACGTTCCTTGGCGGTCACTTTCAAGACGTTAACCTATCCTCTGTGCTCTTCACGCAGAGACTCGATGGTCCTAACTACGTGGACTTGCAAGTATGGAGTGCCCCCGGGCTGTCGAAACCCCTCTTCAAGGAAGCGATCCAACAAAAGTTTAAACCTGCGAAGAAAGGCGACTCGCTTGGACCATCTTGTGAGTCTCTGGCATAAACACGTCGTGATCTCTGTCTGATTCAACGAAAGGGGTGCGACCACCATCACTTGGCTGGGATATGACTGATGTCGCCTCGTTTCACAGACGAACCATTGGTGGAAGGTCAAGATCACGATCCCGTCTGATTGGAAGCAGTATGAACGCGTGCAGTGTGCGTCCAGTTCTTCACCGTCGTGAAGATATCATTCTGATCGACTGGCAGTCGAATTTGATCCTGGGTGTGAAGCCATGGTATTCACCCCGGAGGGTTTACCATTGCAAGGCTTGTCTCGAGGATCAACCCGTTGTTCTATTGATTTACTATACATCTTCAGGGATCACTGGTGGCTATGGTGGGGACCGCCGTGTGGAGCATATCATCCCTCGTGAAGCCGTCGAACTGGGTACCTACGAACTGGTCATCGAATCTAGCTGCAATGGGATGTTTGGAGTGCCGTTGAGTGGCGATATGATTGGGCCTCCTGACGTGAGGGAACTTGTTCTACCTCTTGCATGGTGTTCACTCGCGGATTTCAGATGAACCGATACTTCAACTTGGCATCTGCTGACATCGTGGTTCCCAATCAAGATGCATGTGTGTCGGACAATGTTATGGGGTGCTCGTTTCATTTACATTTGTCTCTAGGGCACCTCATGTGGGACTTCAACACGTTGAAGGAGATCGTCGATACTTTGCCAGGCAACAGTCCATTACAAAACAAGGCTCTAGTGACAGCAAATGCAATCATGAACGCTTTCAAGTCAGGCGACCTAGAGAACATCAAACAAATGCGGAAGATCGCCGAAGATGTCTTCGGGCAAGATTGGCAGGCCAAAGGCGCGGACATATACCAAGATGGCCCTGAAAGGGCACAAGTTATCGGTATCTCGTACTGTCACATTGTGAGATACCGAAGTCGTGTGATGAAGCCCTGCTCATACACCGTACAGGATACAGCTTGGTTGTGGCCATACCGAGTCACACAACAGAAGACTGCGAGATCATGGTCGACTCAAGTTGATCTTATGGAGCGCTATCCAGAACACAGATTTGCCTGCTCACAAGCACAACAATTCAAGTGGTTGGAACAGGTAACGTTATCCCTAGCTTACATAGACAGAGACTGATCGTGGGGCGCAATACAGCAATATCCGCCCCTCTTTAAGAAGATTCAGGAAAAGGTCGCATCGGGGCAGTTTCACCTCATCGGTGGTGCTTGGGTTGAAAATGACGGGAACATGCCATCTGGAGAGGCTCTCGTTCGACAGTTCGTGTATGGGCAGCGTTATTTCGAGTCTCGATTTGGTCATCGTTGCGAGACGGCTTGGCTACCCGATTCGTTTGGGCTGACTGCCGCGTACCCTCAGCTGATCAGAGACGCAGAGATGAAGTATTTCTTCACCCAGAAGCTCTCCTGGTGGGTGCAATTGTTGGCTAGTGCGAAAACTCGTCGTGATTGTTCATTCCTCCAGGAACAACGTGTATGTCGCTTAGTATGCCAGACGTTCGCCATTTCAGTGATGAACCACGAATTTTGCAGAAATGTCTTCCCTCACTCAACATTCAATTGGGTCGGCATTGATGGCACGCAAGTCTTGTGTCACATGACTCCAGTTGGTAAGAGATTCCGGTGATAACGCGGAATGATGTAGTTATTCACTCGCTTGATAGACACCTATACAGCCCAAGCAAGTGTTGGCGATGTGAACAAAGGTATCTCAAATCACAAAGTCAGTCCGTACTTTCCAGTGATTTCTGTTACTCATTCAAATCAGAACCTGGAATCGAACGATTCTGCCCTTCTCGTCTTTGGAAATGGTGATGGTGGTGGAGGCGCCCTTCCAAAGATGCTTGAGAATGTATGTTCGCGTCAAAAAAGTGGATTCTGCTTTTGACGGTCGCATAGCTTCGCCGAATCCGAGCAGTAAGCAACACTCATCATGGGCTCCCGCCTGTGAGCATGGGTAGTACCGTGGAGCAGTTCTTTGAAGACATAGAACGAGAATCGAAGGAAGGTAAAACACTCCCAGTCTGGTACGTCTTTGTCCATCCCCATAGTACCATTTTACTTATCGTGGCAGGCGCGGAGAATTGTATCTCGAGGTATACTATCTTGTTATGCATGATGTCCTAATTCATCTTATTGTACCAGTTTCACCGTGGCACGTATACTTCCCATGGTAAGTAAGGACAAGGCTCAAGAGGTTCGTGGATCATGCGTATTATCAAGGTTCCATCAAAAAGGGAAATAGGAAGGGCGAGATCTTGTTACGGGACGTCGAGGTATGGAAATTTTGCTTTGCCCTCCTTTCCCGGTTTAAGGGTTCGCAAGCGACTCGCAACCTTTGCAACACTCTTCAAATCTGAACGGAGTTCATACGTATACCCAAAGGCAACGATCGATGACTGTTGGGAGAAAGTGCTTCTAAACCAATGTTTGTGCAGTTTCGCTCTTTTATTCTGCCACTGACCATCTTTTACAGTCCATGATGGTATGTCTCACATGGTCAGAGTGTTATGAATAGATTAATCGGTTCTCGGTCCTAGTTCTCCCTGGATCTGCTATGTAAGCCTTCTTAAAGAACGGAAGGGCGCCACTGACTGTCTGATAGTGGAATGGTATACGATGACGCTGAACAATTATACTCCGAGGTGCAAAAGGATGGACGCGCTCTTCTCGATGATGCTCTCGGCGTCCTTTTGTCCGATTCTGTGCCCCTGTCCCAGACTTCTTCGATTGCGCGGCCCTTCAACATTATAGGAATCAATACGACACCATTCGCTCGCCGAGATATCATTAAGATTCCGCTACCTGGAGTTGGTGAGGGCTTACTTTCGAAGCCCGCACAGATAACTGCGGACGGAAAGCACTGCTACGTACTATTGCAGACCCAGGAACATGAAATGTTCGCTCACCCGGCAGCTGTGCCTACTGAACATGGGCCCGTATCGGGTAAGTACGCCGCACCACAGCAAGTCTTCGGTCCGACATGTCCTCTCTAGCATCCACCAATGGTCCAGACCACGCTTTCCTCAAGAGTCCGAGTCTGCAGCTCACGATTTCGCAGGGACGCATCACGAGCTTGTATGATGTCAAACTTAGGCGAGAACTCATCTCGAAAGGCAGCACCGGTGGACTCGTCATTTTCGAAGATCGACCCAATTACTGGGATGCATGGGGTTCGTTCTGAATTCGGACTTTTTTGTCCTTGCCTTTAATGCCATTCTCGAATAGATGTCGAAATTCACCATCTCGAAACGCCGACGCCTCTAGAGTTCTCCGAGGTGCATATCATTGCTGACGGACCCCTCAGAGGTGCCATACAAACGCTGGTCAAGTACGGAAAGAGTACAATCAAAGTCACCGTTCGTGTTATGCACTGCGTCTCCGTCTATCCCACTGATAGGTGTTTCATAGATTTCTCTGGATGCGTTCTCAAGTAAGACAGTGTTACGCATAGATCACGGGATGAGAATCATGTCTGTTTCGCAGCGATCACAAAGGAGAATTCACGGCCATTGTTTACCTTTGATGCCGAGGTAGATTGGCACGAAAGACACAAGATCCTGAAATGTGAGTTTCTAATTATCATGCACACTCGCCCTCAACAGTTATTCCATCACAGTCGAGTTGCCTCTTGATATCAACAATACGGTTGCCACATATGAATCTCAGTTCGGGTGGGTCCAGCGACCGACGCACAAAAATACCACACTCGACGCAGCAAAGTTTGAAGTTTGTGGTCACAAGGTATGGCTCCAAGTCTGACTCACGTTCTCACTCCTCACAACATTCAGTTCGCCGATTTCAGCGAGTATGGATATGGTGTCGCACTTTTATCGGAGTCAAAGTATGGGTATGCGTGTGAAGGGAATGTCCTTCGTCTTTCTCTCTTGAGAGCGGCCACGGCGCCTGATGCCGAGCAGGACCAAGGCACGTGGTGTTTTCTACCTTCATTTTATGCAAGAATAGCCCACTGATCTCTCGATCCGCATAGGAAAACATGAATTCTCATGGGGAGTCTTGCCCCATACTGGATCATTCTTGGAGTCTGACGTGCCACGGGCCGCTTATCTATTCAACTCACCTCTCCACTGTGAGTAGGGCCGCTCTCAAGAT
>JBBPKS010000209.1:0-17345 GCA_038089355.1 Pulveroboletus ridleyi | reverse complement strand
CAAGTGGCCAAAGCTGGGGATACCAGCTGAGGACGCACCCTTTATATATTATCGTGGAGTGCGCACAGACCAAGCTGTGCTACAGATAAGGTGTGAATAAGTACTAGGTATGGTAAGTGATGTCCCATGGGTGTGGGAGAGTTCTGTGATATAGAAGCATGGCGACGGTAATGAAAAGGGTGAGGTGACCACGTGTGATGACGTCATATGATGTCATGGTCTAGGTCGTGTCATGTGATCTGGTCACGTGACCGGTGAACGAGTGCAGTGAAAATGAAAAATAATTAGGTTAGCATATACAATATAACAGCCAGGGTTACAGCATTCCTTTCTCTGCTGGGTAGTGCTGTCATCCACTGTTAGGTTTGGTTTTCTTCCAGCCAAAGGGTTCTCCTGTCCCTTCTGATGACTTCTTGACAAAGTCATAACAAGATGTTAGCAACCAAGCAGAGACAAAAAAAAAGGCTTACCTAACAATGAGGGACTGGTCCTGGGCTGTGTGCCTCAGGTGGTAGTAGACATTGTTGGTGAGCTGAAAAATGTAGGGGGAAGAGGGCCTTGTTCTCAACAGTGTCCTGATAGTCTGTAATGTATTTTTGGAGAATTGAGTTAGCATTTGAAGGAATGTATTTGTGAGGCTGGTGTAGATGGTGTCAGACATGAAGCACTCACAAAGACAATGAGTCATTTAAGACACTTGCACAACAAACAAATAATTTTGTGGTATGAAAGGTAGTAGAGCAGCATAGAACCTATGATTTAATGGATGTACCCTCAGATATGCACATCTCATTTACAAGCCCTTGACAAACTTCCTTGATAAGCATTTTGGCATGCTTGAAACCAGCCTCACAGTCAATGACAAGGAGCATCTGTGCTTGGCAGCCAGAACTCATCCACCCAAACTTCATCCCCTTAAAGTGCTTGACAGCCTCAAAATATGGTTGTGGATTCCTGCTGTTGAGCAAAAAGTGACCCATACCATTTCACCATGCTGCATGCCAGTCATTAGCACACTCCCTTGGATTATGACAGTCCTTCATGTGATTCAATATGGTGGGCTCCTCTGCAGCAATGAGACAGCAATGTTTATCAAGGATGGCCTTGGCATGAACCAATGCAATGAAAATGTCACAACCCATTAGTAGCCAATGTTTGACATGGATTTCAGTGAGTGGGATCTTGAGAAGCCACTGGAAACTCCACCTAAAGGGCTTCTCAAGTTTGAACTCACAGCCCAATTGAATGAGTTCAGCAGGATGGTAGTTGAACTGACCCTCCCAGATATGGCTAATGATGAACTTCTGTGCTAGCTAACAATCATACTTGTCCACAAACCACAGAAGTTCTTGAAGTTCTTGATAAGTATAGGATGACTGGCTTGCATGTATGCTACATGATTGTCAGTAGCTATACAAAGTTGGTATTTGAGCCTGGAAAAGCTACTTACCTGCTATAGACCAGGTCAAGAAACAAGTCAAACACTTCTGTATGATTGTACAGAGTTATAGCAGTCTTGTCACATAGACTATCTCCTTTGGGAGCATGATTGCTAGATAAAAATATATCCCTGAAGACACCGGAATGGAGTGTAAGTATGTCTTCATGCAGCTTGTATAGCATATTCTCAACCTGCCAGAGGTCAAGTTGTTAGCAACAGAAAAATGTGACCTTCAATGTAAACAGGAATAACAGGAATAGCAACTTACATGGAAGACATGCATTCCTTTTGGACAGTAGTAAGTGTTAGAGATGACAACTCCAATCTCCTCCAGGCTCTCCTGTCCAACTCCAAAGTTTGCTAATGAACTCCAGGATGAACTCCTATAGCTCCTATGTAGAAGTTACCAATGTCCTATAGGAGCAGCCAGAGAAGGTCAGACTTGTGTCCAATGCCATGCCAGTATGCACTCCTTATGTCATTTCCTTATCCTATCTTCGCTTCATTCCCATTGCATAACTTTGTGCTATTTCTCTTTCCCCTTTACTATTTCCTTATGGAGATTGCTTGTTTTGCTTCAGAGCTGATCAGACTTCATGCTTGCATCTGTGCCTACTTCATATATATATTCCCATTCACTCCTGGGCTCCCCTCAGTTGTTTCTGCTACTCCAGTTTTACTTTACCTTATTACTATTGCTAATTAGTGTAGTGGGCAATTACTGCCCTTTTACTTAGATTTTTAATAGTAAGTGTTGTGGTGTTTTAATTGGGACTCGAGTTGCATATTAGAAAGTGAGCTGGCAGTCATAATAGTGAGGGTAGGGAAAAGCAAGAAGGGTAGGAGAAGGGATGACATGGTAAAACAAGAGTGTGCCAACACACAGGCTAAGGACAGCAATGATTGTGCAAACACTTTCACTGTTCCCTCACAATATCAAATGCATGCCCAATATTCTGCTAGCACATGATTTTATCAATGATATCTATTATCACACAGCCAGGTTGCTTGACCTGGAAGAGGTGGAGCCCATTCGACTTACCTTCCATTTAAATACCATCAAGGATGATGCCATTCCACTTCTAGAAGCCATTGAGCACTCTTTATTAAAGTTGAATGAATGGATGACTCAAGTTGCCACTCAGCTCAGCCAGGTGTTTTGTATGCTCTCAAACCATTTGAATAACATACAGAATCAGTCAGTTTTTTATATGCTGCATTAGCCCATTTAGCAACTAATAAGGTGTTCTTGACTATAGGACAGATCCTAATGTTGTAATTCCACAACTCATCATGACTTTTCATACTAGGCAATGTGGCCACCCCCAAAAGATCATTGATATAGCCTTTCTCTGTGAGGCAATATTGAATTCCCATCAAATCAAGCTTACAGAGCTTGCCAGAACTCTAGAAGTGCATCAGAACATGCTTCAGTCATACATGAAGCATTATGATATCAAGTGAGAATACTCAGCCTTGAGTAATGCCAAGCTTGATCAACTGATTACTCAATTCAAGACCAAGCGTCTGGAATCAGCTATTCACTATGTAATGGGTTTTCTGTGACAGCAAGGCTATCATGTGCAGTATTGCCGAGTGCTGCAATCCTTGCGCTGGCTTGACTGCATTGGTCAGGTACTACACAGTCACAGGATTAAGTGAAGGTGCAAATACTATGTGAAGTGCCCTAATGCTCTTTGGCATCTTGACAGCCATCACAAGCTGATCTGGTGGGGTATCATAATTCACAGTGTGATTGATAGGTTCTGTCATACAGTGCATTGCTTTTATATAAGTTGTTGGGTTGAACTAACTACCATTGCATCAGTTAACTGCACTTCAGGCAAGCGATAACAATTGTTTTGCAATAGTCCTATGGCTATTTGAACATGCTGTCGCTGAATACAGGATGCCATTAAGGGTGAGGGGAGATAGAGGTGGCAAGAATATTGATGTTGCAACATACATGGTAATGAAACAAGGTCCCCATCGAGCCTCTTTCATATGGGGTTCATAAGTATGAATCATTACTGCTCAAGTAAATCGTTCCACTAATAGATTGGATCAGGTCAATGCACAACTCACATATAGAGCACATATGGGTTGAGGTAGGAATGCAGTTTGCTTGGCATTGGTGGGCCTTCTTCACCCAGCTTGAGAGGCAACATATGCTTGATCCCCAGAACTCAAATCACATATAGTTGTTACATACACTTTTCCTTGATTTGCTTAATGATGACTGTTGTAACTTTTGACAAGCATGGAATTGCCATCCCATCTGGGATCCCAACACTGAAAATAAAAGTCCACAAGTAAGTGTTTAACTTCTCATATCAGAGTACATTACTAAGTTACTGACTAAACAAGGACCTTCACCTCCTAGGACAGTTGTGATATAGCATATATTGTAATGACTATCAAAGTATACACCCTGATCTCTTGGATCAATTTTACAGCATGCATGGGGTATACACTGAGCAACAAAAGCATTGCAATGTTTGATACATTTGCATTGTGCATGAAATACAAAGCTAGGGTGTGGGAATATTGCTTAGCATTAGTGAAATGAAATATAGTAGGCAATCCTGGCTTGCTATTGATCCTTGGGTTATGTGATTTGGTTCAGAGGGTACAGAGATATGGCCATTTTAAGTTGGTTATATCATTGCAATAGGTTTGTTGCTAATCTAGTAGTATTCAAAATTGATATATTTTCATATGTTCTAACATAAGCAATGGGTCATGTGACCTATAATATGTTCAACACAATACAAATAAACCAAAATACCACTCTTGATCCACTACCACCACCATGAAATCTCTCTCTGCTCAAACCAATCAAATCATCTCTTTCTTGGATTTGGGTCAATCCACTTGTCAAATCTCTAATTCTACTGGTGTCCACCACTCCACTATTAGTAGAATTCACTCTAAACTTTGTCCAAACCTGGCCAAATCCTCTGGTGGTCATCCTACCCTTATCACACCTGCTGATATGTGCCATGCTATTTGTCTTATTGGAACTGGAAAGGCTGAAAATGCAGTCCAGGTCACCAAGACTCTTCAGGACATCAAGAACCATTCCATCTCCTCCCACACTATTCATCACCACTTGAAGAAAGCAGGCATGAAGGCTGTGGTGAAGAAGAAATACTCTCGTCTTACTTCTGCTCATAAGAGAGCTAGGTTGGATTTTGCAGAGAGTCATCAGCACTGGACTGTGGAGGATTGGAAGCAGGTTATATGGTCAGATGAGACCAAGATCAATCGCATTGGGTCAGATAGGAAGAGGTGGGCATGGAAAAAGGCAGGAGAAGGCCTAAGTGATAGACTAATACAAGGAACAGTGAAGTTTGGGGGAGGTCTCTAATAATATGGGGTTGTATGACATGGAAAGGGGTTGGCATGGCATGCAAGATTGATGGTAGAATGGACACTGTCCTTTATCTACAGTGTTGAACGAGCTATGACTTGTTCCAGCCCCATTTTACAGTAGAGTACAGTAGTTTACCTAGTATAGTGTATTACCTCAGCTGTACTTACATTTGGACTCAGTCGTCTGAGTTTGAATCATCTCTTGATCTACTACCACTACCTTATGTGAATGTATCAACCAATCACCTGTGCTTATGTAAGTCCTACTAGCCTAACCTCTGTAGCTTGTAATGTGCCTGTTCAACAGGTTATGAGCCCCAGCTCAGCAGCAGATCCTCATGCTGTGCCCTTGTGGCTGCACTTGAGTTGATTTAGCTAGACCTGGACTACATTGAGCTAAAGGCTCAGCACAAACGAGCAACAGTTTGCGCCGATAGCAAAGCACCCTTATGGCTGCTAGCTACTCTGGCTGCAGTGTCATCTCAAGCATAAATGAGTGCTTGTTTGCACCGGTGGGCTCACCCCCACTGTGCTGCATCCAACTGCTCGAGCGCATTCAAGCGCTAGTTTGCGCCGGTGGGTTCACCCCCACTGAGCTGCATCTAGCCGCTTGAGCATATTCTAGCGCTTGTTTGCATCATTTATGGCTGCATCATCACTAGGTATAGGGGGAATCTATGTAATTCTGATGCATTTTTGCCCATCCAGAACCATGTCATCTTTCAACAACAATAACTCAACCTCCTCCCATCTCTCCATTTTCAATGGGCAGAACTACGCCACCTGGTGGCCAGCCATGCTCGCCTATCTCAACTCGACTGGCAGCATGTGGTGCACACAATTGCCCAGACCCTCTCCTCCTGGTCCCAATGGCTTTGCGGACATGGAATCTCAGAATTTCTATATTTGTTGGAGCAAGGCGAATACTCGCATTCTTGGCACCCTTACCTTCAACATGACCAACGTCCTCAAAATCAAATACTCTCACTACAGCACCACTTTCAACCTCCTCTCTGCTCTTAAGAGCGACTACTCTACGTCTGGCCTCTTGCAAGTCTATGTGGAATTCAAGGCCATGATGGATGTTCAGGTCCCTCCCAACAGTCATCCTTTGCAGGCATTTCAATGCCTTCAGAACCAATTCGCGAAGTTGAGGACTGCCAGGTATGAGATACCTGACAAGATCCAGGTGATGATAGTCTTGTTGAAGCTGCCTCCGACGATGGACGTGGTCGCACAGATGCTTGTGCAGAAGAAAGATGTCAATGGAAAACAGGCTGACCCTATGGTCGATGAGATTGTGGCAGCCACCACATTATCTTGGGAGCAACGCTCCAATATGGGTGGCAAAGGCTGCGGTTCTGGGTCTCAACAGGCCCAGAAAATCAGCACCATTAAAAGGAAGATGGAGGGTAACCCCTCCTTCAAGTCCCAGCAGCAGTCCAATCCAGTGCCTTCTGGGCAGCAGGGTGGTGACAGTGCAGACAAGAAGGGGAAGAAGCATTCTTGTGGCAAGCATGGTGGCAAGGCCAACCACAATCACCTCAACTTTGTTGAGGATGAGACGCAATTCGCATCCATTGCTGTCGCCCCTGCCCACGTTTTTACTTCTCCTGTCGTTGACCCTCATGCTGCTGCCCATGTATCTGCGACTCGTTTCCAGGGTCTCCAAGGTCCTCCGGCCTTTCTGGAGATTAAGCAGGCTTTTGATCTCGCCCATAGGCTTGAGATGCAGCCCACCTGTGAGATAATTCACTCCCTTGATCGTGCATGCCCCCTCCTAGACTGCCTTGACCTGTCCATTCCCAAGCCATCATCGACCACTGTTGATGACGTTGAAATGTTTAACGCTGCCTCCTCCTCCTCCAATACCTTTATGGTGCCCACCATCCGTCTCCCACAATCGGTTGAAAAAATCGATTGGTCCTGTCTTGACGAGGAGGACTCTGATGTTCCCCCTCCTTCCAAACGTTCCAGCAAGCGCCAGATTATGGCTGCTCCCTCCATCTCGTGGGACTCCGATGATGAGGTGGACATCTACGGTTCTGATGACGAGATCCAAGGTCTTTACGACCAATATATTCAGGATCCCAGGTTAGTACATCCTCACTACTTGCTGCACCAGTACTCATCCATTGCTGCTGCTACCCCTTATGTGCAAAACAATGCAGTGGAATTAAGTAATACTATATATACATTGAATATATCAGTACATTGCCAAATGGATGACGCTATTTGCACCCATGGCTCTGATAGTTCGTGTGCGCAATGTGGAAAACCTGAGGTCCCATATTGGATTCTCGATTCTGATGCATCTATGCACTTCACCCTCAATCGCTCAGATTATACTGAGTTCACACCCCTTAAAGGTGCTGATCATATACCAGTTCACACTGCTGCCTCCATAATATTTGTAGAAGGCAAAGGACGTGTGACTGTACCATGGCGAGACTCATCAGGTTGCACCCAAACCCTATCATTGTTTGATGTTGGGTACCTACCTAACTCACAAGTACGCCTGATCTCCCTAGGCTGTCTACTACATGCAGGAGCTACTGTGAAGGGAACTGCTGCATAGATCAATGTGTTGTATGGAGATGGAGACCTACTCACTCCATTCACTCCAGGGCCATTAGGTCCGAATATGTACACTCTCCAAAGCGTCCCTAAACCTAAGAACCTTCACACTAAGACTGAGTCTACCTGGGATATTCTCCATCGCCGATTTGGTCACCCTTCTAAGGAGGTTTTGAAGCATGCATGAAAATATATGCGAGGCTTCCCTGAGATTAGCACACCACAGGAGGACAAGATCTGTCCTGGCTGTGCTCTAGGCAAGATGCCTAATCACGCCTACCCACCTGATGTGTGACGAGCTACTCACGCATTCGAACTTGTGCACTCTGATATCAAATCATTCCCCATCAAGTCGTACCACTGCTACAAATATATTATCACCTTTGTGGACAATTATACATCCTTCGCATGGATCACCCCTTTGCACACGAAAGATGCTGCATTGACGGCAACCAAGCATTTCATGTTGATGATCCGGATGCGATTCAATGTGACGATCAAAGGATGGATGTCCGATGCAGGGGGAGAGTACAAGTCGAATGCTTTTGATAAGCTCTTAGCTGACAATGGGATACGTGTATTCCAGAGCGCTCCACATGTACCCTAACAGAATGGTCGTGCAGAACACTTTATGCGCACTTCCATGGATAAGTCTGAAGCTATGTGCCTTGAGGCTTGCATTCCAGACAGTTGGTGGGAATTCTCAATGGCCCATGCATTGAAAGATAGATAGGTGGTGTGGGGTGTAGTAGGTAGGGTCAAGTATCCTCGTCCCAAGGGGTCCTGTGGAGGGTTAGTATCGGGGACAGACCACTACGACTGACCTCAGTGCACTAGAGTGAGAAGAGAGTGTTCTGGATGATGTTCTGGACAGGAAGCTAATAATCCAGTCGATAGTGAGGACCGGGCACGCACGGATGTGGTCACAGATGGGACTGGATCAAGAGTGATAGGAGTCAAAGACAAATGGAACTGATGAAGACAAGTGGAAATTGATGAAGATGAGTGAGATTGATGATGATAGGGGAGAAACCCGGTCAAGGACGAGGGCCAGATACGAACGAGGGGTCAAGGACGAGGACCCGGATACTGATGATGACAAAGAAAAACGGTATCAAGGACGATCTCAATGATGAGGAGAGGGACTTCCAACGCTGGGAGATGACCAGTGGGTAGCAAACTGATCAGATTCCAGATCTCGATACAAGACTTTTATAGTCCGGGCATTTCCCTGGACTTTGTAGCTATGACAATGCCCGAGGCCCTATGAAGGGACACTCGGGTCTAGGCAGCAAGACGACAAGAAACAAAAATATCGTAGTCAAAGTCAAATAAGATATAAGTAGATGACAGAACCAACAAATGATAGACATGGACACGCGATCCGGTAGACGGAACCAGACTGGACAAAACAGATGCATAAGAACCCGGGACTGGATATATGAGTCAGATGAATGGATAAACGAAAAACAGAATGGACTGACCTTGAGATGGTACGGACAGACTTGGGACACGACTAGGACGCTTGATGGACGTATGGATGAGCTGAAAAATAGGACCTACAACCGTAGGAGGCCACAGGCTCCTACAGCGTGCCATCTGTACAATAGGACACCACTCTGCTGACATAACTGGTGTACCCCCTATGAGCTCCTCCACAAGGATAAGCCTGATATCAGCCACTTGTGCATGTTTGGTTGTGCAACATACATATTCATCCCTCAGGATGTGCACACCAACAAGATGGCCCCTAAGTCAGAGCTGATGGTGTACCTAGGTGTCACTCCTGGACATGAGAGCAACTTCATTTTCATGTGCTCTCCCAACAATGTCATCTTTACCTCCATGCATGCTCTATTTGATGAAACACGATTTCCTAAGTGCAATACTGCACCTCACAGACAACTAGCTGCACTAGACCCTGTTCCCGAGGTTGAAGAGTTTGAGCCCTTAGAGGTTCCTCCTCCCTTTAGAACTGAGGACAACCCCCATTGTCCTCATTCTCGTCATCTCCCAACTCCTCTCCCAGTTCCACCTCCTAGTCCTTCTCCACTGCCTCCGAGAACACCTTCTCCTTGACAAGAACCTCCTTCACCACCTCACTGACCCAGAAAGGGACAACGCCCTCCTAATCCTAACCCACTCCCAGCACGTCCCCAGCATGAACGTCGTGTGCCCAAAAGGCCTGGTAATGTGTATGGTGACGACCAACACCCTGTGGAGCAAGTAAAGAAAATAGAGCATGCTATGCGATGGCACAATATAGTAAATCCGCAGCCTGAGCAACTAGAACCCGGTCCCTCTGTTGAGCGAGAACCCCCTCTAGAAGGAGATATGCCGGGTCAATTCCTGAGCACACCTGCACTGTCCACCCCTGCTGATGCAGCACCAGTCTCTCCCACCGCTCTTAGTGAGGAAGATGTTGAGCAGCTATGTCAGGAAGGGGGAGCTGACTTGGTTGCATTTCTCATGTCGAAGGCAATCTCTCTGGCTGATTCTGCAGGATCAAAGCCGATTCGCGAGTGGACATTTAGGAACATCCTTAAACTACCTACTGCAGATCAGAAGGAGTGGAAAGCTGCATGCCACAAGCAGCTGGAGATGCTTAAGAAGTGAGATGTATACAAGCTAGTAGACCGCCCAAGAAACTGGCAGGTCATTAAGAACAAATGGGTCTTTGACATCAAACCAGACGGTCAAAAACGTGCGCGATTAGTCGCAAAGGGATTCTCCCAGATTGAAGGACTCAACTTTGATTAAATATTCTCCCCAGTTATGCGCTTCAAGACAGTGCAGCTTATGCTTGCACTAGCTGCCCTGGAAAACTGGCATATCAAAGCTGTAGACGTCCGTAGCGCCTATTTATATGGCATGCTGGACGAAGAGATCTACATGGAACAGCCAGAGGGATTCAAACTTCCCAGCCAAGAGAACAAAGTTCTCTGCCTACTCAAGGCATTATACAGTCTCAAGTAGGCTGGATTGGCATGGTGGAAAGCCCTCAACCAGTCCATGAAAGAACTCGGCTTTGAATGCCTTAAGTCAGATGCTGGCTTATTCCTCTACAGAAAATATGGCACCCAAATGGTTGTTGCAATTGTCTATGTAGATGATGCTATGTTCTGTGGACCCAACAAGCAGATCATTAATGAGGTCAAGTCCCTATTCATGCAAAAGTGGGAATGTAGAGATCTTGGTGTAGCTACCAAGTTCCTCCACATATGCATTCGCCGCTCAGGACACCAGATCCTAGTTGATCAGTGCGATTACTTAGAAAAAGTCCTAGCGCAATTTGGCATGCTCAATGCTCGCACCGCTCCTACTCCCTTGCCTCAGGGGTATTACCCCCTAGATAACGATCAAACTGCTGATCCTGGAACTCACTCACGATTTCAGTCCATTATTGGGTCTTTGCTCTATATCATGTTGGGCACCCGTCCTGATATTGCATACACAGTCACTGCTCTCTCAAGGCAGGCTGCCAACCCCACAGAAGATCATGTAAACAAAGCGCTGTACATCTGCTGCTATTTACTTGGTACTTGCCACTACTCCCTGATCTATGATGGTGCTTCTGGGGATGGTATCACTGCTTGCACTGATTCAGACTGGGCCTCAGACCCGAATACTAGGTGCTCTCAGACTGGCTGGTTCCTTAAACTAGCCAGTGGCATATTCTCGTGGCAGACCCGAATGCAAAAGGTTGTCGCCCTGTCCTCCACTGAGGCAGAATACATTGCCTTATCTGATTGCAGTCACCAAGTGATATGGATTCGCCAACTACTTGGTGAAATGGGGTACAAGCTCAAAGCGATCCCCATATGCAGTGATAACCAAGGATCTATCTTCATGGCTTCCAACTCAGTGACCGAGAAGCGAAACAAGCACATAGATATTTGCTGGCACAGTATTAGAGATTAGGTAGCTGAGGGAAAGATTGAACTCTTCTTCATTAAAGGTTCTACTAATCCTGCAGACATGTTCACTAAGAACCTTGGGCATATCAAGTTCGAGCAGTTCCGATCACAGTTAGGTTTGGTCTTTTATGATCACCCACAGGCTTAGGCCATGTCTTATCTCTGATTGCTTACGTGCCTTAACCAGCTGCTTAGCAAGGGGGAGTGTTGAATGAGCTATGACTTGTTCCAGCCCCGTTCTACAGTAGAGTACAGTAGTTTACCTAGTATAGTGTATTACCTCAGCTGTACTTACATTTGGACTCAGTTGTCTGAGTTTGAATCATCTCTTGATCTACTATCACTACCTTGTGTGAACATATCAACCAATCACCTGCGCTTATGTAAGTCCTACTAGCCTAACCTCTGTAGCTTGTAGTGTGCCTGTTCAACATACAGATTATGGAGGATGAACTCCAGAAAACCCTGGAGCACTATGGCAAAACCCCAGATGAGATTATTTTTTAACAGGATAATGACCCCAAACATACCAGCAAAAGGGCCAAGAAGTGGTTTGCTGAGCATGGGTTTGAGGTGATGGTATGGCCAGCTCAGTCTCCAGACCTTAATCCCATAGAGCATCTGTGGTTTCTTCTTAAAAGAAGGCTGGCAAAGTATCCAGAGTCAGTAAAGGGGATAACTGAACTTTGGGAGAGAGTTCAAGTGGAGTGGGAGAAGATAGAGGTTTCAGAGTGTCAAAGGCTGATTGAAGGCATGCCCAGAAGGGTTCAGGAGGTGATCAAGGCCAAAGGAGGCTATACTTCATACTAGTTTATGATACCCTTGATATCAGCAACAAAACTATTGCAATGACATAACCAACTTAAAATGGCCATATCTCTGTACGCTCTGAACCAAATCACATGACCCAAGGATCAATAGCAAACCAGGAGTGCCTACTATATTTCATTTCACTAATGCTAAGCGATATTCCCACGCCCTAGCTTTGTATTTCATGCACAATGCAAATGTATCAAAAATTGCAACACTTTTGTTGCTCAGTGTATAGTCATTGAAAGAAGCATCAGATGGGAGCAGGGAACCCTGCCAATGAAGAGGACAATGGTGACTCAGAACCAGAAGACCATGTAGCTGAGTTAGTCAACTGCTAACAGCAGCAACAGGTTCAACATGATCCTGTTCACATTCCGATGCATAGAAACCCATTCAACAATCCTATTGCTGAGGCTGCATTTTTCACAACCTTATGTGACACTATCTTACTCAATGTTATTCCAGATAGGTTTGGGCTTGCAACAACCAAAAGGCAGGGTCCAGATTCTATCTTTGAAATAATTTGTGTCGGATGACAGGGATCTAAGCAAGTGAATGTTTCACTCACAGAGCCAATTTGGCATGATTGGGCATGCCTTTGGTGTCAAGCATTGACCTCCTTGTTATACTTTTTGAATACAAATGGATCTACTTGATACTACATCATATATATACTTGTACATCTTGAATATCAACTTAATCCTCTGGGTCCTGACTTGTCCTCAGTCCACTGCCAAGATTGTGGCTTATGATTAGACTTTTTAACTCTTTCAAATCTTGCCACCACCATGGTTTCTGCCTCTTTCCAGGTTTGCCAAGGTGGTAAAGGGAGTTGCAAGTGTAGAGAGTTTTATCCAAGTAATGATAATAATCATATTTGCCAGAAATGCAGACACAGGATTAGCAATCATCCACATCACAACTTGCCACCACTTGACCTGCCTTTACCTCCTGACCAACTGCCCTCTGCCAGAAATCCTCCTGCTTCATCCTCAGATGTTTTCAAGAGTATCATAGGGAGACAAGGCTTACTGTCAATAGATGAGACTGGAAGGTCATCAGGCTTGGTGTCACTAGCTAAAGCCAAAGCTGAGGTCCTGGCAACATTCTCATTGAAAAGGCAAGTCAACAATTCCAGGCTTGTGAAGCAACCTACTAACATGATAGAAGCTGCTCAGAAGGTAATACATGATTTTCTCTCACGTTTGAGCTGTGCTAATGTGCTTTCCTCAGAGTCAGGTGGCATCAGCCATTGGAATCACTGGTACTGGGCGCTTGACTTCTGGCATTCATTCTGTTGGCTCTACTTTTCACATTTATTCAATTGGACTTAATGTTGGTGGTATTAATGTGTGTATACATACAAATAGATGTAACCTGAAGTGACCATTCAAGTAAGTCTGAGTCAGTCAGTGTCACCATGGGGCTGTGAGTGTAACAAGGCAACCAACAATCTGATGAATAGACATTCATTGACACCTAGCCCATAGACAGCAGATACCATTACTGACACACCTGCAGAATGTGTCATGTGTTCTCTGCCTCTGCACTGCAGATACCTCTAGGAATGTATAATTTATACTAGTTTATGATACCCTTGATATCAGCAACAAAACTGTTACAATGACATAACCAACTTAAAATGGCCATATCTCCACACTCTCTGAACCAAATCACATGACCCAAAGATCAATAGCAAGTCAAGAGTGCCTACTATATTTCGTCTCACTAATGCTAAGCGATATTCCCACACCCTAGCTTTGTATATCATGCACAATGCAAATGTATCAAATATTGCAACGCTTTTGTTGCTCAGTGTATTCCTGCAGCCTGTGGTCCTCAATAGTCCCAATGACTTTCTCATGCCATACCAACCAATTCCCGCTGTCCGGCCTAAGCTCCAAGATTTCATCTTCATCAAGCCATGCCATAGGAAATGTCCTAAGTTGGTGAGTGGGCTAATGAGCACACTCAGGGCTCATAACCTTTTAGTGCAAGAAAAGGAGGAGTGGTCCAATAGGACACTCAGTAACCCAGATGGTGGAAAAAGTCATTACAGTTATTGTGGTAGCTTATGGTAACTGATGTACAGTTGACTATCTCATGGTGCATAGCATAGATATGCATAAAATGTGCCAATGCATACAAACCCAAGGAAACTGAGTTAGTCACTGCTAAATTATGCATGAAATGTCTTATTGTCTAATTCATATCTCCAGGAGGGTTATGCATCACTACATCAGTAAAAAATATTTTTACGACCTCACACTTTATAGTCAGTATAGTAGCTGTAATGCTTGTAATCTTCCTACATGATTATATAACAACATAGACAGATGTTTTACTACTGGATGCTATAAAGCACACCCGTCGGATGAAAGATCCAGCCCAACATAGCAACATAGACAGATGTTTTGCTACTTAATGCTATGAAGCACGCCCGTCGGATGAAAGATAGAGCCCAACATAGCAAAATATTGGTAAAATATATCTATGCTGTTGTGCTACCCATGCTATGGAGGACCCGTTACATGATCTCAGTGCGCTCATAATCACGAATAGCATTCATAAATGCCTGTTGAGGGACTACGCTCATTTTCACTGGCACCGCAGCCATTTCCACATTGGCATAGACACTACATCACAAGAAAATATAAAACGAGTTGCAAGAAGTAGATAATGAGACAGCACATACTGGCCATTGTCGTACACCTGCTGCATCAGTTTTGGGACTAGGTTGTACTTGGCTGAGGCAGCTGTGAAGTCGCTGAGGGACTGGAAGTGAGCAGTGAAAATACTGCTGTACTCGCATTCCTTGAATGGGACTGGTTCATGCGACCCAGATGCCCATTCATCAATAGTGCACTGTAACTGAATAACAAAGGTTAGCCCATTTATGATCCATGAAATGAGACTGCCCCTACCGCTGTGAGCGCAAGTGCAAAACCTGAAGTGGGAAAAGGGTTGTAGTACTTTGCCCATTTGATCCCATGATCAGACTTGTTCTTGAACAGGACTTCATTAATCAGTTGTTGTATTCCCTTAGATACCCTCATGCTGATCGAGTGTTGGGCTGCGTGTCTTCACAACAAAGTGGCATTAAGTAACCATCAATGTGAGGGGAGGGTTACATACATGGTAGATAAATGACGAGTTTTTCTTAAGTTCAATGACAAGGTTGCGATTCTGTTATTGCACTGCCTTAGTCATGCTTGTTTCAAAGCCAAACATTGTAGCAACAATCAGCTGAGCCTTGGACTTGAATTGACCATGTAAATGGCAGCTCTGTGCCATGATCTGTTTCCCAAGTTAGTATTACCGAGAGTACAAGAACATAACATACCAGCTTCAATAGAGTGATGTTGTGATCCAGGTCTGATTCATGGTGCTGACGAGCTACCTGCCATGCTGCCTTGACCCAATCAACTTCCTGGGTTGCAGTCAGAAATGGAGTCTCTGTAAGTAAAATGGCACAATAGATCTCGATGGCAGTCTCAAGAACTTGGCACATAGCCAAGTCATAATTTCCTGCCTTTGGCCAACCCTTACTCTCACTCCCTGTACTGGCTAGCTGCAGACTCAGAGTGGGAGGCTTTAGGTTAGATATGTTGACATTCATGGGCTTGTCTTTGACAGACCTGTGTGTCCTTACATCCTGCTGATACTTTGCATCAGATAGTGCCTCATCTGTCTCATCATTGTCCTTGCATTGCAGTATATGGGCGCACTTCTTGAATACCAAATCGTCAGAATCAGAGTCATAGCTCTGATGTAAAATCCTTGTAGATAGATCATAGTGAGTACACATACTCTCAGGCGATAAGCAACCAACCTTTATTCAATTTCCTGTTTAGTTGCCTCATGCTCATAGACCCTTTTCCAGGATGTGGCAGGTTTGTGACTATCCTGGTACCTGAGGATCCCCTGAGGAGTGATCAACGTCTCAGTACATGCAAGGGTATGGACCCAGGGAGGTTGGTTTACCTAGATGTAATCTGCATTAGGTTTGGGTGTGAAGTAGTAGTAGTTAAAATAATACCATCAGTGTTCCACCCAGGATGGGTGGGACAGTACCACTCCATATGACTAGAGGGGTTGCAAGTGCCATGTGTGTGTTCATGATCTCATGCCCTCCAACAGACCTAGAAGTGAACTAAACATTTCTATGAGCCCCATCCAACCAAAGAACATGTCAAATACCACTGAATCGGCTAAAATGGCAGGTTCACCAGTGCTGGTGAACTGATCTTCATGTTGGGCTTCTGACCTGTGCAAGACTTGCTCAGCAGCCTTGGCAGCTTGTACACGCTTCTGTGTGAGTTCCTTGCACCGTTTGGCCATTGTCTCAGCTTTCTTCTGTGAGGCCACCTTTTCTTGTTCATAGTCATCTGCCAATGACATGGTGGCTTGCCAGTGAGAAATTTTAATGGAAATAGGTAGAACACATACCAAGCATCGCTTGCACCTTTTCACTAGGATGACGAACACAACCCCTTATGCTGGAATGAGTGTTCTCTGCTATCTCAGAATTGTTACGAACCACTTCAGCCCCTTTCTTTCCTTGGTCACGTGACCTGTCACATGACCTGGACCCAGACCATGACATCATATGACATCATGCCTCATGGCTGGCATGCCCCCTTAATCTCCGTTAACCCTGGTGAGAACTCTCTCATGTTCGTGTACTTTAGCTAGCCATGTATAGTAGTTTATCCCACAGACCCTGTGGTCTGTGCACTGTACTCCATAGTATATAAACCCAAGGGTCTCAGCTGGTGTCCCCAGCTTTGACCACTTGTCTTCCCACTACCTTACGGGTGATTAGTGCGCGTGAGCTCGCCTTCTCCTTCTCTTACCTTGCCAGGCTTGGTAATAGCCTGTGAAGCCGAGGCCGGTGGTGTGTGCTACTCGTAGTTCGCAACACTTGGTCAAAGCTATTTACACCGCCCTCAGGTGAACGGAGTGTCTTGTCGCTGAAGAATATGAGATCGGGTGAGCGTTTATCCCCATCAGAAGACCGGATCAAGAAAGAAAGCAAATCTGTCATATACGGTTGCTGGGTCCAGGCATAAGGGACATAGTGCAGAGGCACCACGTGACGGGCCTGGGCATAGCACCCTTAACAGCTTGCATACATGGTCGTCCGCCGTATTAAATAAGGATAACGTTGCTTCTTGCCCAAAGTGCACTAGGGCGTAACCTCTGTGGTTTGAGGTTACCAG
>JBBPKS010000208.1:0-17354 GCA_038089355.1 Pulveroboletus ridleyi | reverse complement strand
ACGACCCCACTGCTGCTTGGAAGGCCCTGGCGACCCATTTTGTTCAACAGAAGGCCAGCACGCGCTTCGTAGCCTATGAAGAGTTCTTCTCGATCAGGAAGCGTGCAGATGAGACCCTGCCAGCCCTTAGTACCCGAGTCGAGCAAGCTATGGCCAGAATCCAGGAGCTACGCCCCTCATCCTTCGACTTGACTACCTCTGACGCAGAACTGAGCTGCATGGCCATGATGCATGCCTTGGGACCTGAATATGTGAACTTCACCTCGTCTCTTGCCCTACTCACGGATCTCGACAAGGACAAGGTCAAGGCAGCATTCCAGACCAAGGAACTCAATCGCCGGCCCCGCCCCAATATCTCCGCCCTACCTGACAGCTCTGCACTGTCTGCATCCACCCCCGGCTGCCACTGCAACCCATCCTCTCCCTGCGCCTTCTGTGACAAGCCAGGGCATTGCCAATGCAAGTGTTATGCCCTGAAGCATGCGAAGAACTCGTACAAGGGCAAGCAGGGCAAGCAGGCCAATGCTGCCTCCACTGCACCTACAGCCGCGCCTACCCCTCCCACAGCTGCCAGTGCCAATGTGACCGCTCAGGATGTGGTAGAACGAGCTGGGAATGTGTCAAGTCCAGTTCCTCCGGACTCAAGTCCGATTGGAGTTCCGAGGGTTAGTGCACGAAGTTCGTAGGAGGGACGAACGGAGTTCGGAGCGGCAAGGGGGTACCTAGGAGGACGTTGGCACAGGACGTATGTGTCGCGCCCTTGCCTAGGCTCTGTCCTCGTATTTCGTAGGATAGAGGGGAAGAGAGGAGAGAGAAGGGGGTCAGACGAGAGACAGGAGGTGACTGGTTTGATATTTGTACTGAGGTACAGAAGCGGAGTACAGGAAGCTTATATACTCAAGTCTGGTCCGGAGTTTGGACGGAGGAATGGAGGATCGTATGGTAAGGTACGTCAGGTAAGAGGGAAGCATATGGAGATGGGAGGCATACGTAGTGAAAGCATATGGTGTGGCGAAGGGTCTAAGGGGTGATACTAAGGGTCATAACTAAAGAATGGAGGGACGAAGGTATAAAGGGAATACTAAATAAGGAAGGCGAGGAAGTCTGATACTCGGAGAACGGAGTCCGGTATGAAGGAACGAAGTCCGGACTATGGAGGACAGAGAAGAGTAAAAGGTCTGGAGATCGGAGCGGATATGACAGAATGCAAGTTTTCATTCCATGGATCCTTCGGATCCTCTCTCACCACTCCAACTTGATGCTGACATGGATTGGAATGCAGACACAGGGGCCACTTCTCATATGACGCCCCATCGGCATTGGCTGCGCAACTACAGCCCGAAATGTGTCCCCATCAAACTCGCTGATAATACTGTCATCTACTCAGCTGGTGTCGGGTCTGTGGTATTCCATCCCACACTGAACGGAAAGAGAGGCAGAGCGCTCGAGTTCTCTAATGTCCTGCATGTCCCCCAGCTACAGAACAATCTCCTAGCTGTCCTGTACCTAACTCGTCACTCATCCTTCGATGTCCATATCAATGCCACCCACATGTCCTTTAGTCGATCAAATGGACCCCCACTCTTTGTTGCTCCCATCAATGAGCACCATGCCGCATTCCTAGATGGTGTTACAGAGCCCATCACTGAGTATGCGTGTCCTGCGACCACTGTCCCACTCGATCTGGCTTTGTGGTATCGACGGCTTGCCCATCATAATGTAACCGATGTGAAGGCACTGGTCAAGTGCAACCTCGTCACTGGCATGCAATTGGACATCAAGACCATGCCTGATCCACTGTGCGAGCCATGCTTAGCAGGCAAGATGCATGCAAACCCATTCCCTAGCAGCTCCTGGCGTGCTTCTCGCCCTCTGGAGCTCGTGCACTCAGATGTCCATGCTGTCCCCTACCCTTCATTCTCCGGATTTCGCTATTGGGTCACCTTCATCGATGATTACTCGCGATATCGGTTTGTGCTGCCTATTCGCACCAAATCAGATGTTTTCAGTGCCTTCAAGCAGTTTAAGGCATTCACAGAGAATCAGACTGAGCGAAGGATCAAGACCCTGCGAGATGACAAGGGTGGGGAGTACATGAGCAATGCCATGCTCGAATTCACCAATGAGTGTGGCATACAGCGCCAGCACACTGTCCGAGCTCACCCTCAGCAAAATGGTGTAGCAGAACGTGCTAATCGAGTCCTATCCGAGCGCATCACTGCTATGCTACAGGAGTCCGGCCTCGCCATGTCATTCTGGGGTGAAGCTCTTGCTGCGCTTGTCTATGTCTGGAACCATTGTCCCACAGCTGCCTTGGACGATGCTACTCCATATGAACTATGGAATGGTCACAAACCAGATGTCTCACACCTCCGTGTCTGGGGATGTACTGCCTATGTCCATATCCAAAAGGACAAACGGGACCCTTTGTGCCCCCATTATGATAAGTGCGTCTTTATTGGCTACCCAGATGGCTACAAGGGATGGAAGTTCTATAACCCTACCACGAAGTGCACTCTGATCTCAGAGCGTGCTGACTTTGATGAACGACCCAGTCATGGACCTGGTACGACTCACCTGCCCAGCCGACCTGTCATTTCTCCCCATGTGCCTGTACCTGCGCCAAATCCACCATATGTACCACCTGATCTGCCTGGTGATGTTAACGATGATGAGCCAGTTGCAGCTCCAGAGATGCCGCCTCCTCAGGGGGGTCTTCTGGATGAGGATCATAATGAGCCACCACTTCCTCCGCCTGTGCCTAGCCCACCTGTCACTCCGCCTCCCAGAGCACCCAGCCCAATTGGCATTGGAGCTCGACTACCTGTCTGGAATCGACAGAGACCTCGAGATTGGTGGAAACTCAGTCCTGCTCAGCTCGTGGATGAATCGGACGACGAGTCTGATGAAGAAGCAGATATGGCTGAGTGCCTTGCTGCGAGTTCCGTCCACCCCAGGTCATTTGCAGATGCCATGCGCAGAACGGATGCTGCCGAGTGGAGAAAGGCTGCTTTGGCCGAATTGGAAGCACACAAGGCCAACAGTACCTGGATCTTGGTACCACACCCGAAGAACCGGCCTGTAATTGGTTCTAGATGGGTATTCACTCAGAAGTATCGTGCTGGTGGCTCCTTTGACCACTACAAGGGTCGCCTCGTCGCACAAGGCTTCTCTCAGTGTCCAGGATTCGAGTATCTGGAGGTATTTGCGCCCACTGTGCGCCTACCCACCCTGCGCATCATTCTTGTGCTAGCAGCGCTCCATGACCTCCATCTGTGGTCTGTCAATGTGTCCAATGCCTATCTCAATGGCGAAATGGACTGCGATGTCTACATGGAGCAGCCAGAGGGTTTTGCTGATGGTAATCCCAGGGATGTTGTCTGCTTGCTGAAGAAGGCGCTCTATGGTACCAAACAAGGCGGAAATCGATGGAACTGGAAGATGCGCACCACCCTCGAATCTATGGGCTTCAAACAGACCTATTCCGACGCAGCAGTCTATATCTTTGTCCAAGGTGATGTCCGGATCATCTTGCCTGTATTTGTTGACGACATGACCTTTGCATCAAAGTCACTGCCAGCAATCAAACAGGCCATCGCTGATCTGAGCACCCACTTCAAACTGCGCGACCTGGGACCCACTACAGAGCTCTTAGGCATCAAAATCGACTGAATCCGCTCCCAGCATTCATTGACCATCTCCCAGCCACAGTACTGCATCGAGATGCTTTCTCACTTTGGAATGGCTGACTCGAAGCCTGTGTCAACCCCAATGACACCAGGTTTGTGCCTCTCACGCGATCAGAGTCCCAGGACTGAAGAGGAGTGCACCTTTATGCACTCGGTCGATTATGGTGGCACCATCGGCTCCTTGCAGTACCTCTCCTGCACAATGTGCCCAGATATTGCTTACACAGTTGGCCAACTCGCCTCCTTCACCTCGGATCCCGGACATGCTCATTGGCAAGCCATAAAGCACCTATTCCGGTATATCAAAGGTACCATTGACTATGCGATCACCTATGCCCCAGATCCATCTATGTCCGAACTATTCACCACATATTCTGATGCGAATCATGGCGGTTGCAAGGATACAGGACGCTCTACTGGTGCCTATGTTGTCAAGGTGGGTACTGGAGCCGTTTCATGGCAGTCAAAGCGACAGTCAATTGTGGCACTGTCCACCACAGAAGCAGAGTACATGGCTGCTTGCGAGGCTGGGAAGGAGATCGTCTGGATGTGCAAGATGCTAAACGAGCTCGGATTCACCATACCCACCTCGTCTGTGCTCTACATGGACAACCAGTCTGCTATCCAGGTTGCGAAACATCCAGAACACCATGGGCGGATGAAGCAACTTGACCTGTCATGGTATTGGCTGCGAGATGTGGTTGACCAAGGCGCTATTCTACCCACTTATGTGCCGACTGGCGAAATGACTGCCGATCTGCTCACAAAGGCCTTGCCACGTCTCAAAGTGGAATATTTCTGCAAGCAGATGGGACTGGGTGCGTGCAAGGGGAATTAGCTGGTTGGTAGAGATGCACAATCAGGGGGGAGTGTTGAGCTTGGTGATTGCACACATGTAAGCCACAGTGTGGCGTGACTTATTATTGTTTATTGTTGTTTACACATTAGAGTAGTAGAACCTGCGAGTCCAATGTCAGGACTCCTTAGTCTCTGACATCGGACTCCAGGTATGTGTGCACATCTAGCTACATCAATTTATAGTCTCTGACATCGGACTCCAGCTGCCAGATTCAGCTGTTTAACACCAGTTATATATTTTTGCAGCACGGTCAATGTGGACCCAGAGAAACGGATGGTACCAGTCTGTGCGCGTGTGACGCTCCTGTTTGGTACCTCCACATTTTCCACTCCGCTGCTCTTTCCACCCCACATGGCTCGAACGTGAAACTGCAATCACATCCACCTCACTAGCTTCAGCAGGCAAGTCCTTTAGCACCTACATGTTCACTTAGATTGGTTCATATATTCGTTTTTTCAGTAGATCACTCACCTTATTAATTGATTGACGATGATCCTGGACACTCATACACTGGCGTTCACGCCAGCATGCCTGTCGTTTCACAGCAAGTTCACGTTGGTGAGCTTTGCTTTCGTCCTTTCTTTTTTCTTCTTCACACTCTACATCTTGCCATGTGTCATTATCCAACTTCGCCAACCACTTCCACTGCAACACTTTCTCCTCAGCTGTCTCAAGTGACTTCCATTTCAGGTCATGGAAGGTGAGCTGTTGTAAGGGTGCTGAGGAGTTCCAACCTTTTGGAACTGCTCTCACTTCCTCTGCAAGATGGACACTAACCTGCTTTCGTAACAGCTTCACTTGTTGCCCTCTAGGAAGTTCTGGCTGCTCATCCTCATTATCCATCATGGTGACCTCCTCGTGTGCATTGTGGGTCTCAGCCACTGGCCTTGATATATCATGTGCTGGCGCTGACAAGGTGCGTGCCTGCTTGTCAGCAAGCTGACACTCACTGTTCTCAATAACATATTTTTGCCTATGGACACCATGACATGACAACATCACAATGGAATAGGTAAGCATGTTGTCTCTGTTCTCATGAAGGACATACTTAGCAGGCACTTTAGCACCTTGAAGCTCCGCTGCTGTGATCAGCCGCTCAAGCCATACTTTGCGAAGGAAGATATGATCGCTTGTCGGAATTGCCTTTATAGCAGCCTTCATTGTCTTGATCAGATCTTTGCACCTATCACTATGTTCTTGGAAGACAATGGCTTCCCCTTTTTGCAGTTTATGGGTTTCAAAGCAGACTTCGAGATTCCGGTTGAGGGCATACCATACCCGAGGGCCTCGTCTTTAATGTGTTCGGCATCAAGTCTGAAATGGTAAGTGGACTCGATGGGATTTAGAGGAAGGTTTGGCAGAAGATTTTCAAGTAAATGTTGTAGGTGGTGAATTCGTGAGATTAGCTGTGAGGATGGACCTTCACCAGTAGGAGTTGTCATCGTTGAGTTACAAGATGCTATGGTACAACAAGTTTGCTTTCTTTTACACTGCTCGACTGAATATCGAAGCTGGCGCACTCATCACTGGAAAGGTTGCTAAATTCCTTTTCATAACGCCGGTGCAGCACGGCAAGGTTGCTACTATTGGCAACGTAATGGATAACGGGGGGTCAGGTTGCTAACTCGGGGTCAGGGGTAGACCGTAACGCACCCCCTCCAGGTTGCCTCCATATAGAAAGGAACAGTATCTGCACGCTTTCTGATCGAGAAGAACTCTTCATAGGCTACAAAGCATGTGCCGGCCTTCTATTGAACAAAATGGGTCGCCAGGGCCTTCCAAGCAGCAGTGGGGTTGTCCTGTGAGGCTTGAATGTGCACTCACTGGTCTGGCATCAGATTGAGCATCAGCTCACCAGCTGCTTTGTCCTGCCTGATATCCCAGGACTCCTGCTCCTTCTCTCTGGAGGTCGGTCTTTTCTCCTTTCTGTCCACAAGGTGCCAGAGGCCTTTCGAGCGCAGGAGAGCCTTCATCTCTTCACTCCATGTGGTATAGTTGTTGCCATTAAGAGGCTGGATGCAGTGGTTGTGTTGTTCTGAGGCCATTGAGGCAGGATGGGGTGCAGGTGGATGTGACAGAGTTGGAAAAAGTGAAAATAAGGTCGCCTAGGTAGCGAGCTGTAAAGTGAGATTTAAAGTGCGGGGCTCATAACCTGTTAAACCGCTGAATTGGGCAGCTGGAGTCCGATGTCAGAGACTAAGGAGTCCTGACATGGGACTCGCAGATTCTACTACTCTAATGTGTAAACAGCAATAAACAGTAATAAATAATGCCACACTGTGTGGCTTACACAATGTGACTGACAAGTCTAGTGGTCAGTATGTAGTCAGTCATGGTGTACAATCACCAAGCTCAACATCTTTTGCATTCTAAACTTATAGAACACACCTGAAGTTGTAACAAGGGTGCACCACATAAGGTGAAGGTGGGTCCTGCTTGAACTCCAGAGTTCCAGAGTTACCCCCTGAATATCTGGTCCTAACAGTATATTCAGACACATCTTTGTCATAATTTCTAACTCACATATTGTGTCACATGTTCTCATACATAGTTGTACCATTGGCACTAACCCACCTCTGTCCCTAAGATTCAATCCACTTAGTGTATTCACAAGCAGTCATGAAAGCCCCACCATTGTTGACCAATTCCACAGTTTCTCTGCCCACTGTACTTTGGCATCCATCTCCCAGGCTCATGCCCTCTAGCACACACTAACTCTAGAAGTATGGATCACTGAACTTGCAGATGATGAGGCATTGTTGTTCAACTCACCCCAAGTACAAGACATCCCTCATACCCCCTCCCCCCCTCAATGGTCCTGGAAGCTCAAGAGGTCCAGATAGTTCTGGAGATGACTCCTCTGATGACAATCATGACTTCCCAGAGCTCAGACTCAAGAACAGCAACAAAGAAGATGTACCAGGAAATAAAGATAAGGAAAACAACAAGCAAGTCCCTTGGGACATGCTCACCTCTTTACTGATACAATCCACAGCCTTGTTCACTTCTCTCATTGACACCTCACTGAAAATACTTCCCACACCAAGATCTGAGAACTGGATCAGTTTAATGGGACTGACTCCTGGAAGCTCTGGACCTTCCTAGTCCAGTACAAACTGAACTTCCAAGACCATCATCCTAAGGCCTTCCAGATGGACTGCACCAAGGTTACCTTCATATAGTCCTATCTCAAGGGAATGCCATTGAAATAGTTTAACCTGATGTCTTTCTTATTGACCCAAAACTCCATTTTCTCCAAATAAATAGCTACCAAGAAGTGGCTGTGCACATGACATTCCAAATACTCCCAAATGTGTTCAATGATATTCATATCCAGGCTATTTGGTGGCCAACTAAGTATATCAACTTGATTTGTACTGAACTATTTGAGGGTGAGCTTGACTGTTAGGATCAGATCTCTGGGAGGTAACTCTGGAACTCTGGAATTTGAGCAGGACTCAGCTTCACCATATGTAGTAGTGCACCCTTGTCACAACTTTGGGTATGTCCTGTAATTTTGGAAACAAGAAAAGAATCAGATTTGACCTTGTTGCAAGCAACAAAGATCAAGGATGATTCAGATGAGAGTCTTGAAGACTCAAGGGAGTCAGAGTGAGTTTAGGAGATTATCCAAGTCAATATTCAAACTGAGGTATCTACAACAGAATACAGAGGCTTATATATGAATGTAAAACATAGATCTTAGTAAGAGTCTGAAGGATGGATGCTAAGTGTACTGGAGCTGTGCCAAGCAGAGCATAGGGATAGAAGATAACTAAGGGCAGGACTAGTGGCTCTCCTTTGTGTTTAATGCATCCTTTGCAAAGGCACCATGTGCTGAAGACTGATCAAAAATGAACTTGGCAGTAGCATTCAGATACATTCACTCAAAAATCTGAACTATGTGCTTCACCTGTCTATGGTCCCATATAAGTTCAATGCTCAACACAACTTTCTTAATTACTTTCCTACATGACCAGCTTCTCATTCGTCCAGAAACCATCATGGTTTTTCCCTGGGTAAATAATCTTGCATGCATCAGTAACCTCTAATCACTCTGTGGTTGGGGAGCTGCACATTCTTTTCAATCTGAGCTGGTGACAAGGTAAGTCATCCAGTATGCTCCACAATGAAATCAGAGATGTGGATCACATGTTCTTGACCCTTTTTTCTCAAGGGCATTTTGCCATCACATACATATATATGTGGCATTGTAAATTATTTGCACAAAATATCAACTCATCATGCATGACTGGGACATGAAGCTTCTTGCCAGGACCCAGGCTAGGTTCAACAGGCTCCTATATGTACACCTCAACCTATTTTTTGTGAGCTGATAACTCAGGTAATCTTATAATAACACTTAGATACCTTTCATTATCACCAAACCATGTCAAGAATGTTTTCTGGTAAGCCACCACATCCTCTCATTCATGCCCATTGATTTAAATCCCTTTATTTACCTCCTTCAGCTATAGCCCAATTTGGCAAGCCACCATTGAGTGGTTGTCTCGGAGATGCTCTGGCCATCAATGTCAAGTCCCAATGATGACATGATCACATTGTTCACCTGCTTCATCAAATGAAGAGGTGTAATCTAAAAAAACATGCTAAGTATTCAATATTCTGACATTACTGACTGCTAACTTCACCATTTGCAAGCACTATTAGATACTGTCACACTGCTGATACAACCCATTTATTATCCAATAATGGGTGTGCATGATGGTTTCCCTTGCTGATAGAAGGCAGTATATGAAACTGACCAACATATCTGTAGAGAATGTGAAGCTTGCATGTCATATATGGTCAGACCCCTTGCTAATGGAGGTCACAATGGTATGGCTTGTCGTTTGCATCAGCTGTTGAATTTTCAGGTTCATTTGGTATCTGGCCCACAGATTGATGAACTGCTTGAGTGAGCTAAAATAGATTATGGGGGTGAGTGATTTATACTTTTTTGCTTGCTCCAAAAGCTTATTGATTGTCTCAAGAACTGGTTCAGTGCCTAATTCTGTAACCTCATTATCGCCTGTCATATCCAAGAACAAGGTAAGCAGAAAATCTATTTCATCTGTATTGTCAGGTATTGATTTCTCAGAATTCAATGGCTCCAATGAGGGATCCCAATTTGCTGACCCAGACTCATCAGAATGGACTGTAGGAGTGAGTTTAGAAGGCTTAGATTGGTCTTCACTCAGGAATACCATTTTTTTTCTGGAATTACAAAAGTGAATTCTGTAATCAGGGGTGTTTTTCAGAAAGTGCAGATTAACAGAAATCAGACCATTATTCTGTCTAAAATTTTAATCCCAGATGGCAGGGGGGAAAATTGAGATTGCAGGAGAGGTGTCATCTTATGGTGATAGACACTGTAGCACTGGGTGCATTGTTATAAGAGAATTCCATGAGTGGAAGGAATTCTGACCAGTTGTCTTGCTAATAGTTGCAATAAATCCAGAGGTATTGCTTGAGGTTCTGGTTAGCATATTCTGTCTAACTATCTTCTTTGAGGGGACTCAAGGTGAATGTAAGTGCATGTCCAGGGCTTTACCTAGAGACTGGAAGAAGTGCCATATGAACTTGGAGCCCCTGTCAGAGGTGACATGGGAGGGAATTCCATGCTTTGAGAAGATGTGTAGAAGGAATAGCTTTGCTAGCTCTATAGAGATGATGGTGTTGTGTGTTGAAATGAAGATGACTTGCTTTGATAACTAACCAACGATAACAAGGATGGCAGTGAAGCTGGAGGAAGGTAGGAGCTGCTCAATGAAATCCATAGATATGGAGTTTTATGGTTTCTCTAGGACTAGAAGCTGCTTGAGGAGACTGTATGGGCAATGTCAGGGAATCTTCACTCAGGAACATGTTGTAAAAGAGGACACATAGTCCTTGATGAAAGTCTGAATGCCTAGCCAGGTGTATTCACAATGGATGAGCTCCAGGGTACAGTTCTGGTTAAAGTGACCTATGGCAGGGTGGTCATGGAAAGTCTGGAGAAGTTGAAGTTGGAGGTCGGCAGCATTGGGGATGTAGATGTGTTTGTCATTTAGGAGAAAACCTTTGGAGGAGAGGAGGGATGATCTGACTAGATCAGCAGGGAGGGAGGAAAGGATGTCAGATTGGACTTGTTTGATGTTGAGGTGGAATTGTGTGAGTTTAATAAATTCTGGCCATTGGTCCTGTCTCTTGGCCACATATGCTTGCAAGTACTGTTCCATCTCTTAATTGATCCATTCCATCTGTTCGTCTATTTGTGGATGATAGACAGTGGATAGCTTTTGCTCAATGCCCAATAGTTTACATAGTTTGGTCATGAATGTAAACACAAACTGGGGATCCCAATCTGATACTATTATATGAGAAATGCCATGTTATGACCATATATGATCACGGAATAATTTAGCTAGCTCAAGAGAGAAGATTGTTTTTGAACATAGTATATATATTATTTCTTTGAAAAATCAATCAATGATAACACAAACAGAGTCGAGTTTATCAATTTCCAGTAATCCCATTATGAAGTCCAAAGAGATGTCTTCCCACAGATGGCTAGCCATGGGCAAGGGAAGTATTCTACTTGCTGGTGCTTTAGACAAACCCTTTATGAGAGTGCACATATAGCAGTGATTTACATAGAAAATAATGTCTTTTCACATCTGTAGCCAAATAAAGAAATGATTAATCATATGATATGTGTGGGCTTGCCCATTGTGACTCCTCAAGGGGTTATATCATGACATGTTTTAAAAATATTGGCTTGGATAGAAGGAGGAACATAGATCTGGCTGGTGAAATTGTGAAGAAAGAGTTGTTTGTCTGTATTGTAGGTATAATTAAGAACATTATTTATTTGTTGTGATTCTTTTTATATTTTTTGTAGAAGTGGGGATTCTAATGTAATGTTTTTTATAAATAGTTCAGTGGGCAATACTGTGACATCCTTGTTTGGGTTTTCAACTGTGTCACCATGATCTGGGTGATGAAAGAGAGGATTAGCATGGTTGAGTGACCTGGGGCAGTGTATGAATTCTAAGTTGAACTCCTGTAATAGCACATGCCAGCATGCTTGCCTCCCTAACAGGGTTTGAGGCTTTTTCCAATATTTGAGGTTGTGATTGGTCCAGACCTTAAATTATTCTTGCCCAATGAGATAGTGCCTCCATTCTTTGAAAGTGCATATAACTGCCATCAACTCTTTGTCATAGATAGGGTAGTTTCACTTGGTGGCATTGAAGGAATGGGAGAGGAATGTGCAGGGACATCATTGCCCATCTTCACACTCCTGCCACAGGATTGCTCCAGTTGCAATGTCAGAGGCATTTGTTTCACTGTGCATATCTCTTGTGCTATCTGGATAGGCAAGGAGAGGTGTTTCCGTGAACTTTTTCTTTAGTGCAAGGAAGGTCACATGTTCTGTTTTGCCCCACCAGAAGAGGGTATCCTTTTTTATGAGATTATTGAGGGTCATGCTATCTCAGCAAACTGGTCAATAAACTTTTGATAATAATTACATAGCCCCAAAAATGCTTGGACCTGTTGGTTCAGGCCAATCTGCAATGGCTTGTGTCTTTTTACCCTGTATTTCAATGCCATTTTTGGACACTTCTGTCATATCCATCAAATCTGGGACTCCAGACTTAACTCCGGACACCTTTCCTGCGACCTCCAGTGTGTTCTCAATGAGTCTGCATTCCTGACACCCTGGACCTTCTGTATTTAGCATTCCTTGTTCTTAGTGTTACGCTCCATTCTTCGCTTACAGTACATAGCCACTAGCTTCATCCCAGTTCACCCTCCATCCCTGTGCCTGCTTAGAAGCACAGCTCCAGTACACTTAGCATCCGCACTCCAAACTATTAGTAAGACCTATGTTCTACTCCTGTATGTAAGATCCCCGCACTTGTAGTAGATACTGCAGTTTGAATATCAACTTGGACAGTCTCCCAAGCTCACTCTGATCCCCTTGAGTCTCTAAGACTCTCTTCTGAACCATCCTTGGCCTTTGTTGCTTGCAACAAGGCCAATCTGACTTCTTCCGCCCATTCCAAAATTACAGGACACCCCCGGAGTTATGACAAGGGCGCACCACATATGGTGAAGCCAAGTCCTGCCCGAACTCCAGAGTTCCGGAGTTACCTCCTGGAGACCCTGGTTTTAACAATTTCCAGCTAAAGAATTCCACTTTGTCTTTTGAAAGGGCACATTTCTCAGACTTGATATATAAGTCATTCTCTCAGAGGCATTATAGAACTTCTTGGACCAGTGCTTTATGTTCTTCTTTGCTTTTCTTTTTTGTGAATATCATCATCATATTATCCATATAGATAATGAGAAAGGCATATTGATCAGAGAAGATATTGTTTATTATATTTTGGAAGGTCAGAGGGGAGTTGGTGAATCCAAAATATATGACCATTGGTTTGTAAGCCCTGATTGGCGTTACAAATGCCACCTTCCATTCATCACCTTCTTTGATGCAGACATTGTTATATCCCCAGCATAAGTCCATAGCTGTGAACATGTCTGTGCCCTTGAGATGATTAATAAGCTGTGAGATTAGCAGTAAGGAATAGGCATTTTTGATTGTTGCTTCATTTAGATAACAGTAGTCCATTACCAAGTGTTTCTTACTGTCCTTCCTTGTTGATGAAAGTCCATATTTCTTCCAATTCAGTGTTGGATAGACAATCCATGATAACAAGAATAGCTGTGAATCCAGAGAAGGATGGGAGCTGTTTGATGAAATCCATGGAGATGGAGTTCCATGGTCTTTCTGGAACTAGAAGCTGCTTGAGCAGTCTGTAGGGGCAATGCCAAGGAATCTTCATACATGCACAGGCAATACAAGAGGAGACATATTCCTTGATGAGTGTCCTAATGCTGGGCCATATATATTCACAGTGAATCAGTTCTAGGGTATGATTTTGACTGAAGTGTCTGGAGAGCAAATGGTTGTGCTTATACTGGAGGAATCAGAGATGGAGGTCTGCAGAGTCTAGATCCAGTTATCCAGATAGAGGAGTCCATTGAAGTCAACTAACTATCTGGACTTGGGTTTGGATGCAAACATGTGTATGATGGCCAAAGGATTAGATGGGAGGGCAGATAGGATGTTATTGTAAATGGACTCAATATTTGTTACATACCACCTTGATCCCCTATTAATTTCTTACTTCATCCATCATGTGACCAGGTCTAGACCATGACATCATACCTCATAGCCTATGCACTCCTCTAATTATCATTGTCCCTGATGGGAATTCTCCCACAACTGTATATAGTAGTCTATCTATATATAGTAGTTTATCCCATAGACTCTATGGTCCATGTGCATACCTTTACACTATATAAACTCAGCTGGTGTCCCCAGCTTTGACCACCTGTTATCTGTAGCTAATAGCCTTGAGTGACTGAGTGTGCATAAGCCTATTCTTCCATCTTTTTCTTGCCAGGCTCATAGAAGTCTGTAAGGCTGAGGCCAGTGGTGCAACATTTGTCATTCATAACACTTGGTCAAAGCTGTCTACACTGCCCTCAGAAGAATGTGCCATCTTGTCAGTAAAACCATTGAGATTGGGTGACAAGGATTTCTCATCAGAAGAACATAAGTAAGAAACAAAGTCCATTGATAATGCCTACTATGCCAGGACTGCCTACAAACAATTCAAAACAATCTATCAAGGTAGTGAATTTAAGCAGTTTATGCCATATCAAGAGGGGGCTAAAAGTTAATAAGAACCCATGAGTCTCAATGCATGTGCCCTATCCTCATGTAGCTCCCCTAGCTTAGAATAAAATGAAACAGCCTTGGCACATTGTTTATGATGTGTCTCATCAAACTGACATTTGAGAGTGGCAGGAGATTTGTTGACACATTTAAACCTGTATGCAACACAGCAAAGGAGACCACCAGGGCAGTACTGGGTAAATGACTGTGTGGTTTCATGAGGCTGAATATTAATGTTTCCATAGTGGATGGCATCAGAGGGAACAAGGATGGTTAATCCAGGAGGGAACTGGGCAACAAGTTCAAGGTTAAATAAAATCAGATGATCACCTTTAGTAGTATCATAGGAGCTATATGAAAAAATGGCACAAAGACCATATGAAACATTGGTGATGTCGATATGCTCCAAAGTGACAATGTGGGAACTGCAGTTAAAGATTGATGTAGGAAAAATGCTCCTCTTGAAGAGCTTTTTCAGATGGGGGTGGTTTGCAAACAGTGCTTTAAGCTTGTCTGCATACTCTCTATAGAGCTTAGGTGTATAGAAAGAAAAACAGCCTGAAAAAACGATGACAAAGGGGAAGAAATAAATAGATCATAACACATACTGCTCATAAAACCTGTAGCACACACAAAATTGGCATCTTCAGTTAGTCTATCTACAATAGACTGATCAGATGGTGGGTAAGAAAGATTTCCTGGCTCCTAGGGACACTGCTCAGTCAGATGTCATACATGGATGGAAAAAAATCACAATTTGGCCCTCTCCATGGGACACCATAGTGGAAATAGTAACAAACTTTCCTCTGTGCTCTTGGCAAGACCCCCATATCTCACCTCCAGCTTGTTGAAGGAGGATGCTTATCTGTGTGTGAACATAATCCCAATCCTCACCCTGTGGTTGACCAGCCAATACAGCAATAATATGATCCTGCTGGTTAACAATGGCTATGGGGGTTCTTATGAAGATGGGGGTCAGTATTAAAAAGCATTGAGGTGCAATGAGCTGACTGTCTGTCCCATTCCACAACTTTAAATCCATATTGGAGTAGCTCATTGAGTGCCCACTCATATGAGGTATCACAGGGCTGGTGCAGGCTAATAAAGACACCCTTGGCTATGGGAAGTTTTTCGGCATCAAAGTCAATCAAAATAAGGCTTGGGGCCTTATGCTTTCTGGAAAGGGTGAGGTGGGATAACCCAGGGTAAAGTTCATGGCATTTGGCCCATTTCTGCTGCCTCCAAAGTTTATCTGCAGCCTTTTTGCCTGAGTGCTGCTTCAAAGGATCAATAGAGCTGGCAGCAAAAGAGGCAGGATCCACAATGGGTGGGGCTGGGGTGTCCAAATCACCATGCTCATAATCCATTTAACCTGAGATTACATGGTCAATTTCTCCATGAAGTGCATTATCAAGACATTCTTCAAATCTAATTGAGTTAACTCAAACCAGGATCAAAATCTTAGGTAAGGGCTAGAAAAGAAACAGGGTAGGGTTTAAAAAAGGGAGGGTGTCTTTGAAAGCACACCATTGAATCATATAGAGTGTTCAGTGAATAGGAATTGGATCGGTGGTGCAGGGAATGAGGCAAGAGAGGTTGAGGAGCATAGCTATGCATGTGATGCTGCATGCCCAAATGAACATTGCCTAAATTCAATATTTGGAAGACTCTCCCCTTCTGACGTGCTGTTGACATGTGAACATCTCTGTCCATTCAAGTTATGGGCCCTTTAATGTCTCTCAATGCCATGCTAGGTACTACATCTGGTTGCAACAATCTGAACCATGCTGCTGTGGTACATACAAAGCTCTGTCAAAGGCTTTGTTATTGTGACCATTCGTGCAGAAAGGAACACTCAAGGGGTCAACATTTCAATGATGACAAACTGGATGATGCACACTGCATTAAGAGAATGAGACATGCTACACCATTATGTTCACATTTTACTGAAGAGAGGATCAAACAAAAATCCAGGAGGCACCAATTCCTGGACTCAACCTATTTTGAGATGGTGTCCAAGACAGGATAGCCAATCATTTGTAAGGAATCCACACATGAGAGTAAGCCTGACATATTTATTCTATGGGCATATCATCTGACTTTTTGGATGTAGCTCTTGAAGGCCACTCATACTGGAAAATCACTGACATGTGAGCTCTCAAATCAACATGAACTTATTCATAGAAGCAGTTGTGTATGTGCCACTTCCAGGAGTATTGCTGTTGAATTTACTTATGCTCTATCAGGTATGAGGAGCAGCAAACTGATGACTCAACAGTCCCTCGCTCTTTGTACACAGAGGCAGGATGGAGGTATCTATCAGGTAAACGAACATCTCCCAAGATGGATACAACTGACTCTCAGATACTGACCTTCAAGCTCCCATCAGCATCACGTTTATTGACCAATTCAGAGAACAAGGGTGCATTTTATTTCATTTTACTGTATATTATATTTGGGAAACCTAACTGCAGTATGATCAAGGGCTGGAATTGATGGCAGAGGTGTATTCAGGGAATTTTTCACCTCCCTGTGCAAGGAAGTCATTGACGTGGACTGTGAACTATGGCTTGCAAGCAAGAAAAAAGACATTTATTCTAATCCCCATTGCTATGCTTTGGAGCGTAAGTTCGGTTGTGATCACATTCATCCCTTGGTATACTCATGGTCCACCATGATGGCTAGCACAGTCTCAACTGGTACTGATTCATTGGCTACATCTTAGAGAAAGCCATTTTGAGGGTATTCTGGTAGAAGTTGTGTTCACTGGATTCTTTCTTGCTGTTAGAACCGGGATCTCCGGGAGGTAACTCCGGAACTCTGGAGTTTCGAGCAGGACTTGGCTTCACCGTATGTGGTGCGCCCTTGTCACAACTCCGAGGGTGTCCTGTAATTTCGGAACGGGCGGAAGAAGTCAGATTGGTCTTGTTGCAAGCAACAAGGCCGAGAATGGTTCAGAAGAGAGTCTTAGGGACTCAAGGGGGTCAGAGTGAGCTTGGGAGACTGTCCAAGTCGATATTCAAACTGGAGTATCTACTACAAGTGCGGGGACTTTATATACAGGAGTAGAACATAG
>JBBPKS010000207.1:0-17357 GCA_038089355.1 Pulveroboletus ridleyi | reverse complement strand
CAACGTGTAACCCTAGAGGCTTATGACATCGGAGGCTGGACTCATCAGGTGATGGATGATGTCATGGCATGTGACTGGTCATGTGATCGGCCTCGTGGGAGGTCACGTGACTAAAAGAGTGGAAGGATGAAGGAAAGTGATGAAATGAGTGTGAAGGGAAAAGTTAGGTGCACGCGGTTCATAACAATCGGGGCAGTGCAGGGGCCCCCAGGAACCCGCACATGCTTTAATTGTGGCAAACCAGGCCACATTCAACAGGACTGCCAGCTCCCAAAGAAATCTTACAACCCGGCACAAGACAGGAACCGAGCACTGGTTCAAAATATGCGCCAAGTTTGGGTGCCTGACAAAGACGGGTACTACACTGAGACGTGGGCGGTCGTCTCCGAAACTCTGCCCGAAACCAAGGCCCGCGCGGCAATGTCCTCCTGGCAGGACTATATGTCAGACGAAGCTCACACCTATTGGGCCGATGTCTTCGAAACAGAAGCCAGGACAAAAGCATCCGAGGCTTTAAAAGGAAGCAGCTAGTCAATGGTAGGGTGTCGCCTAGCAAGCTGGATAAAACTGAAGAAAAAAGAAGAAAATTAGAAAACATCAAAAAAATAGTTACCTCGCATTTGGACCCCTCAATTAGGGACGATAGTGACACTTTTGTACGATCTGGTTTTGAGCCGACGAGCACGGCATTATGTAATCATGTACCAGTAAGTAGACCGGACTCCGGGCACGCCGGTACGAGAGTGGTAGGCGTAGATGACTCGTTGACCATGCTCAAGGGAGAAATCCCCGTAGCTGGCACTGAGCCCGTAGCCAAACTCTCGGAGTGCACTGACGGAGATTTCCCGGTTAGGACGATCAGCCAGGTGCTGAAAACTTTAATAGATTCTGATACGTTGAAAGATAGATGAGTGGTGTGGGGTGATGTGAGTGGGGGTCGAGTATCCTCGTCCCAAGTGGTCCTGTGGAGGGTCAGTACCGAGGACAGACAACTACGACCGACCTCAGTGCACGAGAGCAAGACGAGATGGTTCCGGACGGTGTTCTGGACAGGAAAATAGTAGTCCGGTCGATAGTGAGGACTGGGTGCGTACGGATGTGGTCGCGGATGGGACTGGATCAAGTGCGATAGGAGTCGAAGACGCAAGAACCTGATGAAGACGAAGGAAAATGACGAAGATGAGGAAAAATGACGATGACAGAAATGAAATGGACGATGATAGGGGAGATTGACGATGATGTGAGAAAAACCCGACCAAGGACGAGGGTCGGATACGAACGAGGGGTCAAGGACGAGGACCCAGATACTGACAATGACAAAGAAAAACGATGTCGAGGACGATCTCGACGAAGAAAAACAATGTCGAGGATGATCTCGATGACGAGGAGTGGGACTTCCGACGATAGAGAGATGACCAGTGGGTGCAAAACTGATGAGATTCAAGATCTCGATACAAGACTTTTATAGTCCAGGCATTTCCCTGGACTTTGTATCTATGGTAACACGTGAGGCCCTATGAAGGGACGCTCGAGTCTAGGTAGCCAGACAGCAAGAAACACAAAATATCGTATTCAAAAGTCAAATGAGACTAAATAGAGGATGGAACCGGCAAGAGACGAAGGTAAATAAGCGACCCGGTCGACGGAACCAGACCAGATGAAACGGATACATGTTGACCGGAGCCGGACAGACGAGACGGATAAACGGATAAACGAGAAGCAAAACAGACTAACCTCGAGATGGTACGGATGGACACAGGACACAACTCAGACGCTTGATGGATGTGTGGACGAGCTGAAAAATGGGGCCTACAACCGTAGGAGGCCGCAGGCTCCTACAACGTCCGTAGGGGGGTCTCTTCGGAGCTCAGCGCCGGACTATAAACCTAGTGTGCTTAATTCCCTTTTTAAGAATAATTGTGCTGACCTTAACCTTAACAAAATCCCTACACAAGAAATGATCAGTGGGGGAGAATTCACGGTGGACATTGCCGTTCTCTTCTCTATGGGTAACACACAAAAAGATGATAATATAAAAGCACTAATTGACAGCGGCGCCGTCAACACCTTCATCGACCGCAAGTGGTGCACCAAAAACAATGTTAATCTTATTCCCCTCGTACAGCAAATCCAAGTATTTAATGCCGATGGTACTCCGGGCAAGGCCAGAAAAGTAACTCATCGAGTTGAACTCGTAGCAGTGTTGCAAGACCATCATGAGAAGATCAACGCCTTCGTCGTCGAGCTGGGCTTGAACCAAATGATCATAGGCTACGACTGGCTCGCCCGCCACAACCCAACAATCAACTGGGTTGAAAAGAAAATCGACTTCACCCACTGTACCGAAGATTGTGACAACTACAAATGTCAACGGAACGGATATTTCGGCTTCAAACTCTGTGTCATCGAAGACGGAGTGGCCGAGAAGGTCCCGGTGGCTTACCATGATTTTCTTGATGTCTTTTCAGAACAAGAATCCAATCATATGCCTTTACGGAAGCACTGGGATCACGTCATTGATCTCAAGCCCGACTTCGTTCCAAGGAAGGGGAGAGTTATCCCTCTATCCGACATGGAGTTGGAAGAAGTACGGACTTTCATCGACAAGGAAGTCAAGAAAGGCTATCTCCGACCGAGCAAGTCTCCTCAAACATCCCTGGTATTCTTCATTCTGAAGAAGGACGGTAAAAAACGCCTCGTCATGGACTATCGATATTTAAACGAAGGAACCATTAAAAATGCGTACCCCTTACCATTAATTTCACAGCTTATCAATCGCCTCAAAGGCGCAGATATGTTCACAGCAATGGATTTACGCTGGGGATATAACAACGTCCGTATCAAGGAAGGAGACGAATGGAAAGCGGCGTTCGTAACGCCAATCGGGGCCTACGAGCCAACAGTCATGTATTTCGGCCTTACTAACTCCCCCCCAACTTTCCAGAATATGATGAACGATATCTTCTCTGACCAATATGCTTTCCTCATTATATACATGGACGACATGATGATTTTCACAAAAAAGAAAACCAAAGAAGAACATGAAGCGCTAGTCCGCGAAGTGCTACAACATCTCCGAGAGAACAACTTATATATTAAACCAGAAAAATGCGCATTTTCCAAGGACAAGGTCAAATTCCTTGGCATGAACGTCTCCAAAAACAGTGTCGAAATGCAAGAAAAGAAAACACAAGCAATCGCGGACTGGCCAGAACCAACACGCCTCAAACAAGTCCAGGCATTCCTGGGCTTATGTAACTACTACCGTAAATTTATTGACCAATTCGCAGAAATCATGAGGCTGTTGAACGACCTCACTAAAAAGGACACCCCTTTCCGATGGGGCGACATCGAACGAGCGGCCTTTCTCGCTCTCAAAAAGAAATTTACGGAAGCACCTCTGCTCACATACCTGGATAGTACACAGCAAATGTGCATAGAAACTGACGCATCTGACATTGCAACCGGAGCAATCCTCTGGCAGGAATGTGAAGATGGGCAGTGGTGTCCGTGCGCTTTCTTGTCTCACTCCTTCGACGCAACCGAACGCAACTACCCCATCTATGACAAAGAACTGATGGCGGTTATCTGCGCTCTCGAAGAATGGAGGCACTATTTAATCGGGCGAGACCGATTCAAGGTCTGGACGGATCACAAAAACCTGGAGTATTGGAAGAAACCCCAAACTCTCTCAGGGCACCAAGCACGATGGCATGCCCTCCTCCAGGAGTTCAACCTTGAGTTCGTGTATTGCCCCGGCTCTCTGAACTGTGCCGACCCGCTCTCCTGTCGACCTGATCATGGCGACGCAGTCGAAAATCTTAATAAGGATGTAACGGTTCTGCCGGCCGAATTATTTGTAAAAAACGTTACCCTAGAGTCACCTTTATTACAAAAAATACAAAAAGAATCACAAAAAATAAACAACGTTCTTAATTATACCTACGATACCAGACAGGAGGTTTACCTCCATGACTTCACCGGCCGAATCTATGTTCCACCTTCCGTTCGAGCTGAGATCCTTAAAACGTGTCATGACGATCCCCTGGGGGGTCACAACGGGCAAGCCCGCACTTATCATACAATAAACCGTTTCTTTATCTGGCCGCAAATGCAGAAGGACATTATCTCGTATATAAACCACTGCTACACATGTGCCCTCACGAAGGGTTCGTCTAAAGCACCGGCAGGAAAAATCATGCCCCTTCCCGCATCCTCTCATCCGTGGGAAGATATCTCTATAGACTTCGTAACAGGATTACCGGAAATCAACAAGCTCGACTCCGTTTGCGTCATCGTAGATCAGTTTTCCAAAGAAGTCATTTACGTACCGTGTTCCAAAACAATTTCCTCTGTAGACTTAGCTAAACTATTTCACGATCACGTATGGTCGCAACACGGCATCCCCCATACGATAGTATCCGATTGGAGCCTGCAGTTCATGTCATCTTTCACGACCGAACTCTGTAAATTATTGGGCATAGAGCAGAAGCTGTCCACGGCCTATCACCCGCAAACGGACAGACAAACGGAGCGAATCAATCGAGAGATGGAACAATATTTGAGGGCATATGTTGCCAAGAGACAGGACAAATGGCTCGACTACCTCAAACTCGCTCAGTTCCACCATAATAACTCTCTCTTGTCCTCCGTCGGATCCTCCCCCTTTGCAATCACCCGAAACTACTCCCCCCGGATGGGCTTCGAAGGAGCTTCGGATTCATTGGCTGGAAGCTTCCATGCTGACACAGGTCACGCACACCAAGAAGTGCAACACGCGTTGGAACGCACTCATGAGAAAATGGCTCGTAATCAGGAGTCCGCTAGGACGGACGCCCCCGACTATGCACCCGGTGATCAAGTATGGCTCAGTACGGACAATTTGAAATTGCCGTACACCGCCCGCAAATTAACTCAGTGATGGCTTGGGCCATTCGAGGTGGTACAGACCCTCCCGAACGCAGTTGAACTGCGCCTCCCCACATCCTTCCGGATTCACCCAGTGGTGAACATCTCGAAGGTGAAACCCTACCGATCCCCACTGCCTGGGCAGCCGATTTCTCGCCCGGATGCGATCAAGGTCTCGGAAGAAGGGCACCCCAAATATGAGGTTGAGGCGATCATAGCCTCCCGCATGAAACGTGGGAAGCTGGAATATCGGGTCCGTTGGAAAGGATACGACGAGACCGACGACACGTGGGAACCGGCTTCCCATCTTGACAATGCACGTGACGCGGTCAACGAATTCCATCACACCTTGCCCTCTGCTCCTCGCCCCCTCCGCGATCTATCCTTGATGGAAATGAACCACTTGTTCGCTGTTTATGGCCCTGAAGCTGGTACTCCGTTTGCGACGACTCGTCTGGAACTTGAGTCGTAGCAAAGGGGGGTAATGTTACAAACCACTTCAGACCCCTTTCTTTTCTCGGTCACGTGATCCATCACATGACCTGGGCCCAGACCATGACATCATACAACGTCATACCTCATAGCTAGCACGCCCCTTTAATCTCTGTTAACCCTGGTGGGAACTATCTCACAGTCGTGTACTTTAGTTTACCCATGTCTAGTAGTTTATCCCACAGACCCTATGGTCCGTGCACACTCCCCTGTACTATATAAACACAAGGGTCTCAGCTGGCGTCCCCAGCTTTGACCACTTGTCTTCCCGCTACCTTACGGGTGATTAGTGCGCGTGAGCTCGCCTTCTCCTCTCTTACCTCGCCAGGCTCGGTAATAGCCTGTGAAGCCGAGGCCAGTGGTGTGTGCTATTCGTAGTTCGCAACATACAGGAGTTGGCAGTGGCGCCTTCTCTGATCGATCTTGGAGTCTAGGATCTCCACGATCTCGTACTCGGGTTCTCTGTCAACCTCGATTGGAGGTGGCGGAGGTTGGACACGGTTCAGAATGGAGTTCGGAGTGGAGGGTTCTAACTGTGAGACATGAAAGACTGGGTGTACGGATTTCATAGAGTCAGGTAATCGTAAGGTAAAGGAGTGTGAACCTGGCTTAGCAATAATAGTGAAGGGTCCTAAGTATCGTTCAGAGAGTTTCTTCGAAGGTCTTGTGGATCGGAGGTATTTCGCTTTAAGGTATACCTGATCTCCGATAGTGAAGTTCGGAGCCAGAGATCTTCTCGCGTCTGCTGGTCCTTGGTAGCGCTTCTGCGCTTCCAGCATCTCCGATCAGAGGAATTCATGGAGTTGGTCCAAGTCCGTGACGTAGGACTGGGCCACGGAGGAGGTGAGGGTGGTATCGGAGTTGATGGAGAGGTTCGGATGGTAGCCCTTGTTGGCGAAGAAGGGAGATACGCCAGTGGTAGCACTGGGCACATTGTTGTAGGAGAACTCCGTGAGTGGAAGGAGTTCCGACCAGTTGTCTTGCTGGTAGTTGCAGTAGATCTGGAGGTATTGCTCGAGGGTTTGGTTGGCATGCTCTGTCTGACCATCTCCTTCGGGGTGGTATTCCGAAGTGAAGTGTAGGCGCATGTCGAGAGCTTTACCTAATGACCGGAAGAAATGCGATACAAACTTGGAGCCCTGGTCAGAGGTGACATGGGAGGGAACTCTGTGTTTCAAGAAGACATGGAGGAGGAACAGCTTGGCTAGCTCAGCGGAGGTGATGGTGTTGTGAGTCGGAACGAAGATGACTTGCTTCGATAACCGATCTACGACAACGAGAATGGCGGTGAAGCCGGAGGAAGGCGGGAGCTGCTCGATGAAGTCCATGGATATGGAGTTCCATGGTTTCTCCGGGACCGGGAGCTGCTTCAGGAGACCGTAAGGGCGATGTTGGGGGACCTTGGCTCGGGAGCATGTTGTACAGGAGGACACATAGTCCTTGACAAATGTCCGAATGCCTGGCCAGGTGTATTTGCGACGGATCAGCTCTAGCATACGGTTCTGTCCAAAGTGGCCTGTGGTAGGGTGATCGTGGAAAGTCCGGAGAAGTCGGAGTTGGAGGTCGGCAGCGTCGGGGACGTAGATGCGTTTGTCCCTTAGGAGGAAGCCTTCGGGGCTTACGGACCATCTCGGGTTGTCTAATGACTCGGAGGAGAGGAGGGGTGATGCGACTGGGTCAGCAGGGAGAGAGGAAAGGATATCAGAGCAGACTTGTTCGGTGTCGAGTAGGACGGAGGCCCGGAGTAACGGAGTCTCGAGAAGTGTGGCTCGCAAGGACGTCGCGAGTTGCTCTGAGGTGAAGATGGGCCAGAAATTGTCGGGGTTGACACGAGCAAAGTCCCTATCCCCCTCTTTGGGGTAGACATCCCAGTGTTGAGTCAGTGTGTTGGGTTTAGCTCCGAGCTTACCAGGACAATATTGGACTGCCATATTGAACTGGCAGAGGAACTCCGACCATCGGGCCTGGCGGTGCATCAGGAGCTTCGTGGTGGAGAAGTATTCCAAGTTCTTGTGGTCCGTGACTATATCGACGGGGTGGGTGGAACCCTCTAGGAAATGTCGCCATGAGGAAAAGGCCTCGAAGATCGCCAGTAACTCCTTGTCGTGGGTGTCGTAATTCAATTCCGCTCCAGTGAGGGTACGGGAGTAGAACGCGACGGGATGGAGGTCGTTGTCGGAGTTTATGGAGAGGATACCGGCGATGGCGTAGTTGGAGGCGTCGGTCTCAACCGTAATTGGAGCATCGGGGTTCCAGTGCGCGAGCACCAGAGCTGTGGTAAATGCATCCTTAAGGCGTTGGAAGGACCTACGACAATCTTTGGAGAAGTTCCAAGGGGCACCCTTACGGGTGAGTCGGGTCAGCAGAACCACGATATTGGAGTAGCCGTGGTTGAAGTGGCGATAGAAGTTGGCGAATCCCAGGAAGGACTGGATGTCCTTGACTTTCTGGGGTTCCGGCCAATCTAATATCGTTTGGATCTTATCCTTGGCCATGGAGAGGCTGGAGGGCGAGAGGATGTATCCGAGGTATTCGACAGTGTCGCTGTGCCATTTGCATTTCTCGGGTTTGCAGTAAAGTCCGTTGGTGCGGAGACGCCGGAGGACTTCTCGGACATGCTTCCGATGTGATGTGGGGTCAGTGGAGTAGATGAGGATGTCGTCGAGATACACCACCACGCTGACGTCCAGCATATCGGCGAAGATGCTGTTAACAAAGCGCTGGAAGGCGGCAGGGGCGTTAGTAAGTCCGAAAGGCATTACTAACCACTCGAAGGAACTGTAGCACATTCGGAACGATGTTTTCCACTTATCTCCATCGGCAACACGGACCAGATGGTACGCATGCCAGAGATCGAGCTTTGTATAAATCTTAGCTCCGCTCGGAGCCTCAAGGAGGTCCGAGGTGCGCGGGAGAGGGTAACGGTCCTTCTTCATGATTTTGTTCAGGCCTCGGAAGTCGATGCATAATCGGAGTGAACCGTCTTTCTTTTGGATGAAGAGAATGGGTGTGGTGTGAGGAGAGGAGGATTGGCAGATGAAGCCGATCCGGAGGTGTTTGTTGAGGAAGTCCCGAAGGGCTCCCTGTTCAGAGGGTGAGATGGAGTAGAGGCGACCGATGGGAGGTTTGGCACCTTCCTCAAGTTCGATCTTTAGGTCGAATGGCCTGTGCGGAGGCAAGGTGTCAGCCTTGCCCTTACTGAAGACATCCATGAATTTGTGGTACTCCGGAGGAACCTTTGACAGGTCCAGAGCTTCTTCAGGCGGAGCGTCGACACATGTAGCGCTGCAACCGCAAATGGAATGGAGGGAGAGGGCGAAGGGTGTCGATCCTTCAAGCTTGCAGGCCCGGTGAAAGGCGGCAGCATTGACGAAGGAGACCGGAGGGGACCGAAGTCTGGGTGCTGTGGGAGGTTCCGGAGGTTCCGGCGAAGGTTCGCATGGAGGAGTCGGAGGAGCGTTGGAGCTTGACTCTGGAGGGATGGAGAACGACGTCGGGGTTGGCAAACCTGTGGGGTCAGTTCGGAATGAGATGCTGTTCGTAGCCCAATCAATCAACAGATTGCAATGGGTGAGCCAGCAATGTCCAAGAACTATACAACACGAGGGATCCAATGAGGTAACATAAAATGTTTCGGAGGTGGAAGCTCCCGAAGCGAAGGACAAATGGAGGTCTATAGCGGAGGAAATGGAAGAAGCGGAGGAGCCATCGAAAAGGCAGAGGGAAAGCATAGGGACGGGGTACGTAGGTAACTTATTTTTATTTACAAAGGTAGAGTCTATGAAGCAATGAGTAGAACCGGAATCTACTGGTAGTGGTACATCAGAGATAGAGAAGTCAGAAAGGGAAACTATCAGATGGAGGGAGTTCGGATCTGAAAGAGAGGACGCATTGAGATGGAGTGTCAGAGGAGCACAGCTGTCAGGCTCAACGTGACTCCCAACCTGTGCTGTAGGGGAGTCGCACTCTATTTTTTCGCCTCCGAGGAAGTGGAGCTGGAGGCCAGAGCAGGAGTTGTTGCGGCTGCTCGGGCTTTAGCAGCCCTAGAGGTGCTCTTCGGACATTCCTTGGCGGAGTGTCCAGCGAGGCCACAGAAGAGGCACAAGCCAAGCTTCAGACGGCGCTGCCGCTCCTCAGGGAGGAGCTTGCCGTCCTTGCCCAACTTGGCGGAGATCGAGTCAGCCAGGGTGGACTCAGTCCTGCTCTTCTTGTTGGCGGAAGAAGAAGAGGAGCCCTTGGATGACTTGTCCTTAGGCCTTCTGGAAGCGGAGGTAGAGGTGGCACCGGATGAGTTGTCCTTGCTGGAGTTGGATGATTTGGAGGCAGATGCGGAGTTGCCAGAGTTCGACCCGGAGGCTTTGGTTGCGCAGGCGATTTCATCCTTGCGCTCCCAATACCGGTGGTCGATCTGCTGGGCGAGAGCACGGAGTTCATGAATGTCGTCGGGTTTGCCTTGACGAGCAAGCTTGTCCTTGATGCAGTCCGGGAGACCGGAGTAGAAGCTTTGTCAGAGAGCTCCTTGGCCCCAGTCTCGGACCTGACTGGCAAGTCGATTCCACTCAACAATGTACTTGGAGATGTGCTGTGAGTCGCGCATCTGGAGGCGCTCAAGCTGGGCTTCAGCATCTGCAACGGGGTTGTGAGGTCCGAAATTAGACTGCAACTTGTATAGGAATATATGCCAGCTTTCCATCCACGCGGGTCGGAGGCCCGGTGCTTCAAGTCCGAGGAGGTCCGGCTCGAAGTATTCGAGCATGGTCCCCTTGAGGTAGGACTGAGCGAAGGTCACCTTGGTCCGATCCTTGCAGTAGGTCCGGGGATTGGCCTGGAAGTGGAGTTCGCACTGGACAACGAACAGGCGGAGTTTCTTCGGGTCCGTCCCGTCGAACAGGTCGGGTTCCCAGACCTTGGGCTTTGAGCCTTCGGTTTTCCGTCGTCGGAGTGCTTGGCGGGTCATCCCCTTGATGGCATCGGCGAGTTGGGTGAAGGGTTCATAGGCGAGTGGGACTTGGTTGCGTTCTTCGTCTTCGGGGTTATCTTCGTCGGGGAAGTGCCCGGCAGGGAAACCCTGATCGGAGTCCGCTGAAAGATAGTAGAGTGGTGTGGGGTGATGTGAGTGGGGGTCGAGTTTCCTCGTCCCAAGGGGTCCTGTGGAGGGTTAGTACCGGGGACAGACCACTACGACCGACCTCAGGGCACTAGAGCGAGAGGAGAATGTTCCGGACGATGTTCCGGACAGGAAACTAATAATCCAGTCGCTATTGAGAACCAGGTGCGCACGGATGTGGTCGCGGATGGGACCGGATTGAGCGCGATAGGAGTCGAAGACGCGAGAACTTGATGAAGACGAAGGGAAATGACGAAGATGAGGAAAAATGACGATGACGGAAATGAAATGGACGATGATAGGGGAGATTGACGATGATGCGAGAAAAACCCGACCAAGGACGAGGGTCGGATACGAACGAGGGGGTCAAGGACAAGGACCCGAATACTGACGATGACGAAGAAAAACGATGTCGAGGACAATCTCGACGACGAGGAGCGGGACTTCCGACGATAGAGAGATGACCAGTGGATAGCAAAACTGATGAGATTCAAGATCTTGATACAAGACTTTTATAGTCCGGGCATTTCCCTGGACTTTGTATCTATGGTAACGCACGAGGCCCTATGAAGGGACGCTCGAGTCTAGGTAGCAAGACAGCAAGAAACACAAAATATCGTAGTCAACAGTCAAACGAGACTAAATAGAGGATAGGACAGGCGAGAGACGAACGTAGATAAGTGATCCGGTTGACGGAACCGGACTGGATAAAACGGATACATGTTGACCGGAACCGGACGGACAAGACGGATAAACGGATAAACGAGAAACAAAACGGACTGACCTCGAGATGGTACGGAAGGACACGAGATGCAAGTGGGAGGCTTGATGGACACCTGAAAAAGCTAGAAGAGACGACCTACAACCGTAGGAGGCCGCAGGCTCCTACACTGCATCGGAGGAGCTGGAGGAGTCATCTCCGCCCGGGTCGTCCCCATTGCCCCTTCTGCGCGAAGGCATCGGGGTGCTGGGTCGGACTTGGACGGACTCTTCATCGTCCCATTCCTGGGAACCCATCGGAGGAAGTTCGGGGCTGAGGGTAAGCAGAAGAGGTGTTAGCAGAAACAGAGGTTATCTGCTACGCGCCTCGGAGATAGAGGGCGCAGTGACCATGGTGCATGCAGAGAAGCTTCGAAAGTCTCCAGGGACCCCGCGAGAACTGCCAAAGGCAGTCTGCAGGACCTGCTCACGCTGGGAGGTTCGTCTTGTGCGCGCAGACATAGGGTTTGTTGGAAAGGTGAGCCTTGACAAGAGGGAGTACGAATATACTGTCAAGTCCGGTTCCTCCAGACTCAAGTCCGATTGGAGTTCCGAGGGTTAGTGCACGAAGTTCATAAGAGGGACGAACGGAGTTCGGAGCGGCAAGGGGGTACCTAGGAGGACATTGGCGCAGGACATATGTGTTGCGCCCTTGCCTAGGCTCTGTCCTCGTATTTCGTAGGAGAGAGGGAGAGAGAGGAGAGAGAAGGGGGTCGGATGAGAGACAGGAGGTGACTGGTTTGATATTCGTACTAAGGTACAGAAGCGGAGTACAGGAAACTTATATACTCAAGTCCGGTCCGGAGTTTGAACAGAGGAATGGAGGATCGTATGGTAAGGTACGTTGGGTAAGAGGAAAGCATATGGAGATGGGAGGCATACGTAGTGAAAGCATATGGTGTGGCGAAGGGTCTAAGGGGTGATACTAAGGGTCGTAACTAAAGAATGGAGGGACGAAGGTATAAAGGGAATACTAAATAAGGAAAACGAGGAAGTCCGATACTCGGAGAACGGAGTCCGGTATGAAGGAACGAAATTCGGACTACGGAGGACAGAGAAGAGTAAAAAGGTCTGGAGATCGGAGCGGATATGACAGCTAGACTTTGCTCTAAAGCACCAATACTGGACTGTGGAGGACTGGACTAGGGTAATTTGGTCAGATGAAACCAAGATCAACAGGATTGGGTCAGATAGGAGAGTGTGTATGTGGAAAGAGGCAGGAAAACCTTTGTAAGATAAGGAGATACAAGAAACAGTAAAGTTTAGAGAAGGCCTCTTAATGGTTTGGGAATGCATGAGCTGGAATGGAGTGGGGATTCTTTCAGAGGTAGAAGGGAGGGTGAATGCTAAGCAGTATATCTCCATTTTGGAGGATAATCTGCTTCCTATTATGAAAAAATCTGGGATTCCTGAGAAGAGTATTATCTTTCAATAAGATAATAAACCCAAGCATACCTCTAAAATGGCCCAGGAGTGGCTGGGATCTTAAGGGATCAAGGTTCTTGATTGGCCAGCACAATCTCCAGATATTAATCCTATTGAACATTTCTGGGAAATTGTCAAGTCCGGTTCCTCTGGACTCAAGTCCGATCGGAGGTCCGAAGGTTAGTATACGAAGTTTGTAAGGAGGACAAACAGAGTTCGGAGTGGCAAGGGGGTACCTAGGAGGATGTTGGTGCAGGACTTGTGTGTCGCGCCCTTGCCTAGGCTCTGTCCTTGTATTTTGTGGGAGAGGGGGAGAGAGGGGAGAGTGAAGGGAGTCGGACGAGAGACAGGAGGTGACTGGTTTGATATTCGTACTAAGGTACAGAAGCGGAATACAGGAGCTTTATATACTGAAGTCCGGTCCGGAGTTCGGACGGAGAAATGGAGGACCGTATGGTAAGGTACATCAGGTAAGAGGGAAGCATATGGAGACGGGGAGCATACGTAGTGAGAGCATATGGTGTGGCAAAGGGTCGAAGGGATGATACTAAGGGTTGTAACTAAAGAATGGAGGGTTGAAGGTATAAAGGGAATACTAAATAAGGAAAGTGAGGAAGTCCGATACTTGGAGAACGGAGTCCAGTATGAAGGAACGAAGTCCGGACTACGGAGGATGGAGAAAGAGTAAAAGGTCCAGAAGTCCGGAGATCGGAGCAGATATGACAGAAATCATCAAAAAGAATCTTAATAACTGTTATGCTTGATCCTGAAGGGTCATGCATGAACTTGGCAAAGGTCCTAAGGGACTGAGGCAAGGGGGTACCTTGTGGACGGCAAGGTCAAGGGTTTGTCCTGGTGATACCAGACAAGGGACTTCCCAGTGATGCAGGTGGGCCAAGGACTTATCCCTTGTAATCGGGATGGGACGCAGGCAAGAGCTAAAGTGCTCACTCAGGTATAGAGCAAAGACACACAAAGAGGAAGTTAGGATTAGGTAAGCCAAGTAGGTCTAAGCTGAAGGACATGGGTGCTACTTGGGAGTTTATATATGAGGACAAAGGGATGCTGAGTCATCATATAGAAACTGGAAGAATATGAAAGAATAATGGCTGACTGATCATTGAGTCAGCAAGCCAATAGCAAAAGAAACTCAATGAGTAAGCAAGGAATCTTCTGGAAAAGAGAAGAATACACAGGCATGTGATAGAAGGGACTACGAGCTTAGGATAACTAGAGCTAAGCGAGAAGAGATAAGTCCAAAGGCAGAAGAAAAGATATAGGCATAAATGCAAATTGTAATACAAGCTGATGACAGAGCTACCTGGCAAGAGAGGAAAGTCCATATCAAGAACCAGCTGGAGCAGGAACTGCCAGACAAGCTGACATGAGGGACAAGAGATGAGGCTGGAGGCCAAGCCTGTCAGAACCATGATTTTCTTCATGTTTCTCCTTTACGATATTCATGCCTTTAACCCCTATTATAAACCCCTATCCTTAATCTTCCACCTGATTACCTTATATTCCCCCTTTAACCATTAATTCAGGTCTAGGCTACCTTCAATTGCGTTACTCCATTGACATCAGGTTATGTCATCATCATTACATCATGGTCTAGCCTATTGACATCACCATGACATCATTACATTCCCCGCTTATTATCATTTCATATTTAGCTTCCATTTGATCTGTTAGTAATATCTGGGCACAGGGCTTATCTAGATACAGGCCTTAGGCTTAGATATCCTATATAAGTAGCACTCATCCTGTAGCATAGTCCTCATGCTTAGTATTCTCATCGCTATGGGTCATTCTCTGTGTGTGTTCATCCGCACCTTAGTCTGATCTGTAGTTTTGGCCTCTCGACTTTCTCACTTTGAGTTAGTTGAGTTGTTCCTGATAAAGCCCTTAGCAGACAGAGGAGAGCCTAACTGACAAGTGGCTAAAGCTGGGGTTCCTAGCTTTAGGCCACTGGCCTTATATATTGCCTGGGTCCACACACAGACCAGGATCTAACTACTATACATGGTGTGTAATGACAGTATGGTAATAAATGTGGGAAGGAATGGAAGAATGGATGGAGATGAAGAAGGTAAGGCTGCCATGAGGCAAACCCTGAGATCTGGATCTAGATCTGTGGAGATAATATATATATGGATACAGAAGGGAGATTAGATCAGATTGGGAGATCTAGGGATGGTATGGGAATGCCAAGGAGATCTGATCATGGAGGGATCTAAGATGGTCTACACATGTGATCCTTGAGGCATGATGTCATAAATGACATCAGGATCTGGACACATTATGTGACTGGTCATGTGATCAACCTCATGGAGGTCATGTGACTTAAGGAGTGTGAGGATGGAAGAAACATGGTAAAGGAGCATGGGAGAAATAGTTAGGTGCAAGGGGATTCATAACAGTTTGCTGGATTTGCCATCTATTTAGTTCCCATTTGACTTTGGACTACAATATTTTGTCTTTCTTGATGTTTTGCTATTTAGATCTGAGTGTCTCTTCATAGGGCCTCACACGTTATCATAGATACAAAGTCCATGGAAATGCCTAGACTATAAAAGTGTTGTATCAAGATCTGGAATCTCATCAGTTTGCTTCCCACTGGTCATCTCCTATCATCCTCCTCATCCTCCTCCTCATTGGGATCATCCTCAACACTGTTTCCACTTGTCATTGTCATTATCCAGGTCCTCATCCTTGACCCCTTGTTCATATCTGACCCTCATCCTTGGTCAGGTTTTCCTCTCATCATTGTCAATTTCATTTCTGTCATTGTCATTTCCCTTTGTCTTCATTAATTTCCTTTGTCTTCATTAAGTTCTCACACCTTCAACTCCTATCATACTCAATCTGGTCCCATCTGCAACCACAACCATGTGCACCTGGTCCTCATTGTTGATGGGATTATTTGTTTTCTGTCCAGAATGTCAACTGGAACCATCCTTTCTTGCTCTCATGTACTGAGGTTGGTCATATTTGTCTATCCTTGGTACTAACCCTTCACAGGACCCCTTGGGACAAGGAAACTTGACCCTCACTCACTACACCCCCACACCCATCATCAATCTTTCAGCATAACAAGAACTAAGCAAGGAGAAGCATAAGTCCAAAGGGAAGAAAAGAGTAGACATAAACAAGAATTGTAACAGTTGCACATTTGCTAAGAATATTACAATCAAATTATAATCCTTTGGCATTGAATGAAATCACTCTGCTGTTGAGGGAACACCTAAGAATATGAGTATGCTATAGCAATATCTTCCTTTACAATCCATGCAGCAATCATATGATTTTGTTCCTAATGAACATTTGCCACAAGGGAATAGTGTGATTGGTGTTTTTAGGTGATGCACATGTCCAAGCTGCTGCACATGATGATCCAAACACAGGCACTCATCTAGCTGTGGACACTGGCAAACCCAATAGGAGCAGGCACAGTACACCCTTTTTTTCTCATGGTATGCACTCCCCCTTTATGCAATCCGGCCAATCATGTCAGTGAGAAGCAGATGATCCTCGGCACAACCCGAGGCTCTCGCTCTCACGCCCTGGGACGTACTTGTCGATGACGAGACCCATCGGTCCTATTGATACCGCACTGATGGACACACGAGCCACTCTCTGGTCCTCGTACTCGCACCATGGGCTCGTCAAAAAGGCGGACCAGTTCTCGGACAGCGTGCGGCCCGCTTCTCTAGCACGATCACTGGCACGGTGCGACGTGCCGTGCCCACCAACTCACCGTTCGACCAGACGCGTGCATGGCTCACCTGCTCGATACCGTGCGGTCCGTGTTGTCCCACAACCCCCCTCTCTCGAACTCCCTGCCGGTCTTTCCTCACGCCACTGATGGCGATGGCGAGCCGCGAGCGCCCTGGTCGGCCTCTTGGTCATCGATGTGTGATTTCTCGCGTATCCTTGGCACACGCTGCACACGTGTAGGAGAGGCACTCGGACCATCCGTACCTTTGTATCTGTGCCTGTACCTTCTACCGGTGGCTTTCGTGCGTTCGGTGACCTGTGCACGAACCCTATCAGCATCATCAAATCGTCTGATGATCCGGCCACGAAAAGTCACATCAGACCTGCTATTTTAATGTTGAATCGCAGGAAAAAAAAGTTGTGATAACCATCGAGTGAAGCATGACCGTGATCGAGAGTCCGATCGGAACACGATGGTCACCCCGCTCGGGCCGGTAAATAGGCCGCCGGACCATACCCCTTGCAACGAACGGATCGATCAGATAGGAACGAGCTGGGTATTTTTAAAAACCTATCAGACCCATAGAACGAGAGGGACGATGGGTAGGATAAATAATAAACGAGGCACGACAGACGATCCGAGACCCAACGACGCACGCAAATCTAAATCTCAAACTGTCCCAAATCCATTGGTCACCACCGGGACTCGACGCCAAGAGTCGGAGGAGAGGACGGGATCAAGTCGACCGTCCTACTCATCCTCGTCGAGGACGAGCCCCCGTTGCATCCAGTACGGTCCTGACGAGAATATATCAAACGGCCACCCAACGGTGAATATAGAAATGGCATACCAATCGGATCCTCGGCATCATGAAAGATGGTGGACCAAATGCCTACGAAACCATATCGGGACCGAATATTGCCCATTCCGATCGCATTACCACTAGAG
>JBBPKS010000206.1:0-17485 GCA_038089355.1 Pulveroboletus ridleyi | reverse complement strand
TCCTCTGTCTGCTAAGGGCTTGGCCTTCGGGCCTCGTCCCTCGTCCCTCATGAAGGCTCTACGACGGTTCCTGCTCCGGCTAGCCCCCGATACGGGCATTCCTTCTTTCTGCCGGGTAGCGCCGTCATCCGCTTTCCTTCTCTTAGGGTTATGGTTTGGTCCAGCCGACGGTTAGGTTCGGTTCTCCGGTGAACGCGGCGAGTCATTCACAACACTATTGGCGTTACAAACGCTGCCTTCCATTCGTCACCTTCTTTGATGCGGACGTTATTGTATCCCCAGCGCAAGTCCATTGCTGTGAACATGTCCGCGCCTTTTAGACGGTCTATGAGTTGTGAAATGAGTGGTAAAGGATACGCGTTCTTGACGGTCCCTTCATTTAAATATCTGTAGTCCATTACGAGGCGCTTTTTTCCGTCCTTCTTCGGGATGAAGAATACCAGGGACGTTTGAGGGGACTTGCTTGGTCGGAGGTAACCCTTCTTGACTTCCTTGTCGATAAAAGTCCGTACTTCTTCCAACTCCGTATCGGATAGAGGAATAACTCTCCCCTTCCTTGGAACGAAGTCGGGCTTGAGATCGATGGCGTGATCCCAGTGCTTCCGTAAGGGCATGCGATTGGATTCCTGCTCCGAAAAGACGTCAAGAAAATCGTGATAGGCCGCTGGGACCTTGTCTGCAACCCTGTCTTCAATAATGCGCACGTGGAAGTTGGATTGATAACGACGATGGGTTTTCCAGTTGTCGCAATCGTCCGTGCAGCGTGTGAATTTGATGGTTTTTTCGATCCAGTCGATGTCGGGGTTGTGGCGCGCGAGCCAGTCATAGCCGATGATCATTTGGTTGGAGCCTAGCTCCACGACAAAGGCATTGATTTTTTCGTGATGATCCTGCATCGCCGCGACGAGTTCCACTCGATGAGTCACTTTTCCGGCCTTGCCTGGAGTACCGTCGGCATTAAATACTTGGATTTGTTGTACAAGGGGTATCATGTTGACTTTGTGTTTGGTGCACCATTTGCGGTCGATGAATGTGTTGACAGCGCCACTGTCAATTAGTGCTTTTATGTTATCATCTTTTTGTGTGTTACCTGTGGAGAAGAGAACGGCCATGTCCACCGTGAATTCTCCTCCACTGATCATTTCTTGCGTAGGGATTTTGTTAAGGTTAAGGTCAGCACAGTTATTCTTAAAAAGGGAATTAAGCACGCTAATTTTATCGTCCGGTGCCGAGCTCCGAAGAGACCCCCCTACGGACATATCAAGATCTATTAAAGTTTTCAGCACCTGGCTGATCGTCCTAACCGGGAAATCTCCGTCGGTGCATTCCGAGAGTTCGGCTACAGGCTCAGTGCCAGCTACGGGGATTTCTCCCTTGAGCACAGTCAACGAGTCGTCTACGCCTACCACTCTCGTACCAGCGCGCCCGGAGTCCGGTCTACTTACTTGTACAGGATTAAATAATGCCGCGCTCGTCGGCTCGAAACCAGATCGTACATGTACCAAACTTTCAGCGGGAGAACTGCAGTCCAAATGCGCAGTAACTATTTTTTTTATGTTTTCTAATTTTATTCTTTTTTCGTTTGTTTTGTCCAGCTTGCTAGGCGACACCCTACCGTCGACTAGCTGCTTCCTTTTAAAGCCTCGGCCGCTTTGGTCCGAGCTTCTGTTTCGAAGACATCGGCCCAATAGGCACACGCTTCGTCCGACATATACTCCTGTCGGGAGGAGGTTGCCGTTCTGGCCTTGGTTTCGGGCGGGGTTTCGGAGACGACCGCCCACGTCTCGGTGTAGTACCCATCTTTGTCGGGTACCCAAACTTGGCGCATATTTTGAACCGGCGCTCGGTTCCTGTCTTGTGCCAGGTTATATGGCTTCTTCGGGAGCCGGCAGTCCCGTCGAATGTGGCCTGGTTTGCCACAGTTGAAGCATGTGCGGGTTTCCGGGGGCCCCTGCACTGCCCCGATTTCCATGGGCGCTCCCCTTCCAGGTTGCGTCCCATATTGTGTGAACCGCTGGTTAGGCGGTGGTCCCTTGGGCGGGTTGTAGCGTTGCGCCCCGCCGTAGCGCCTTGGTTGGAATCCGCGTTCGATTTCTGCGGACTCGAAAGATCGGCCCACCTTTCTGTAGGCGTCGATCAATTCAAATATGTCGTCTTCTACCGACATGTGTAGGTGGACCTGCATGTACACGCGAGCGTCCACTGCTCGCTTGAGAATTTCAATTCCGTGACCGTTGTCGATCTCGGATTCCTTAAAGAGTACCTCAAATTGTTGGAGGAACTCATTGATGGGGCGTCCTTGTTGCTTTAGCCTGTTCAGCTTTTGCAATGATTCGTGGGCCAGGACGTCAATCTGGAAGTGGTCCTTAATCTCCTTTTGGAGTCCCTTCCAGTCGGGCCAGGCCTCATCGCCACGGGGGTAGCCCAATGATTTCCCTGTCGGGCCGGTTGCGTCTGCGATTTCGGAGTCGCAGTACTCCTCGAGTTTTAGCCGTGCGTAGGAGGCGGCTTGACCCTCCATTCGAGAGAGGACCGCGACGGTCCGGAGTTTGTCTGAGCCCCAATTCTGGAGTGAGACCCAGACGGTTATTTGGGTGAACCACACCCGGAATTTGTCTCTCGTGCCGTCCCACTTGCCAGGATCAGCGACTTTCTTTGTGATGGCGGAGGGGCTGTCCTCCTTTTCCTTGAGAAGGGCCGTGAGGAGTGCCTTCAGATCGTCATTACTTAGCGATGATGACGACATCGTTTCTTGTGGCGGGGGGGCGGTTTGTCTTTGTTTAAATTTGAGCCGATAGGGCTCCTCGGTGACTTGGGGTAGTGCTTCAAGCAAGCCCTCAAAACTGGGGGACTTGCGGAGTTGTGAATGTGCCTGTTCCGGAGAACCAGGCACCGATCCTTCGTAAAATGAAATTGTGGAATTCTACAGTCCTTACTCGCCGGTATCTTTCAACCGACGTCTGGGGACGCTTGCGGGGGGTGATTGCCGGGTGAGGTAAGGAGGGGGAAGACCACTGGCAGCTAGGTTTTCTTCAACAGCTTGATTTGGACGGTGTAGGTTCCGTCAAAGGGGTAGACTCTCGATAACGAGAGGTGTCGTATGCGTATCGTGCACTGACGGTGGACGTCACAGGTATTCCGCGAACCTGGATCTCTCAAACCACAGAGAGATCGCCCTAGTGCACTTTGGGCAAACAGCAACGTTATCCTTATTTAATACGGCGGACGACCGTGTATTCAAGCTGTTAAGGGTGCTATGCCCAGGCCCGTCACGTGGTGCCTCTGCGCTATGTCCCTTATGCCTGGGCCCGGCAACCGTATACAACGGATTTGCTTTCTTTCTTGATCCGGTCTTCTGATGGGGATAAATGCTCACCCGATCTCGATATCTTCAGCGACAAGACGCTTCGTTCACCTGAGGGCGGTGTAAATAGCTTTGACCAAGTGTTGCGAATGCTGAGCGAACACACCACCGGCCTCAGCTTTACAGGCTATTACCGAGCCTGGCGAGAGAAGAGATGGAAAGGACGAGCTCAAGCACACCAATCACCCCAAAGGTAATGGGATAACAAGTGGTCAAAGCTGGGGACGCCAGCTGAGACCCTTGGGTTTATATAGTACAGAGAGTGCGCACGGACCATAGGGTCCGTGGGATAAACTACTACATCTGGATAAACTAAAGTACACGAACGTGAGAGAATTCCCACCAGAGTTGACGGAGATTAAAAGGGTGTGCTAGCCATGAGGCATGACGTCATATGATGTCATGGTCTGGACCCGGGTCATGTGATGCGTCACGTGACCGAGAAAGGAAAGGGGCTGGAGTGGTTCGTAACAGCTTTAGCTCTTGCCTGTGTCCCATCCCGATCACAAGGGATTGTCTTTGGTCCACCTGCTTCAACGGGTAGTCAGCTGTCTGGCCTCCACCAGGACGGATCCTCAACCCTATCATCTGTAGGGTACCCCCTCGACTCAGTGTCTTAGGATCTTACCAAGTCCACGCTTGACCCTTCAGGATCAAGCGTAACACCTCTCTCCTACCCCCTACTCCCCTTCTATGAAATATGAGGACAGAGCCTAGACAAGGGTGCGACACATAAGTCCTGCACCAATGTCCTCCTAGGTACCCTCTTGCTGCTCCAAACTCTGTTTGTTCCCTCACGAACTTCGTACACTAACCTTTGGACCTCTGATCAAACTTGAGTCCAGAGGACCCAGACTTGACAGTAGGCATTAGAAGTGTTAGAACCAGGATCTCCAGGAAGTAACTCCGGAACTCCAGAGTTCGAGCAGAACTTGGCTTCACCGTATGTGGTGCGCCCTTGTCACAACTCTGGGGGTGTCCTGTAATTTCAGAATGGGCGAAAGAAGTCGGATTGGCCTTGTTGCAAGCAACTAAGGCCGAGGATGGTTCAGAAGAGAGTCTTAGAGACTCAAGGGGGTCAGAGTGAGCTTGGGAGACTGTCCAAGTTGATATTCAAACTGAAGTATCTACTACAAGTGTGGAGACCTTATATATAGGAGTAGACATAGGTCTTACTAATAGTTTGGAATGCGAATGCTAAGTATACCGGAGCTATGCTCCTAAGCGGACACAGGGATGGAGGGTGAACTGGGGCGAAGCTAGTAGCTATGTACTGTAAGTGAAGAATGGAGCGTAACAATAAGAACAAGGAATGCTAAATACAGAGGATCTGGGGTGTCAGGAATGCAGACTCATTGAGAACACACCGGAGGTCGTAGGAAAGATGTCCAGAGTTGTCTGGAGTTAAGTCCGGAGTCCCGGATTCAATGGATATGACAAGAAGCAGGTGCCTCTGGTGTTGTTGTGGATCTGGAGTTTGATGTAGGTTCAGGCTGGATTCTTGTATGATTCCAGCAATTGATTATTGTGGATGGCAAGATGGCTTTCCAGGCCTCTACAATCATTTGCATTGACTCGAGTTGATCTGTTTTATAGATCTGGTGTACACCCAAGCTATCAAGTTTGATAGCACGAAGACAGAATGCTTTACAGTAAAGGGCCTTAGTAGTTCGGATGACACCTGTGTCACATGGTTGGACATGGGAGGTAAGATTTGGCTCAAAGAACACTAGACAGATGTTTTGTGGCTGATAATCAATGTAGTGTCCCAAAAAGTTGTCGAGAAGCAGACAAATATGTTGGCTCTGAGATTGCATATCCAGATCAAGAGATTTAAGCCATCTGACAGAACCTATTCATTTCCATTCCTATTATTTTCCTTTATCTTATCTTATCATCACAGGTTGACATTACATCTCATCTAGATCAAGGAAGATCCTTCTAGATCATTCCATTGCGTCATAGGCCAGACCATGACATTATTCCATTCTTTGCTTATTTATCCATCATATTTAGAGTTCCATTCTGATCATTATTTAATATCCATTAGTAAGATACTCTAGCCCATGGCACAGGGTTTGCCTAGGGTTTTGGGTTGTATAGTAGTATATAGTCGTAGCACTCGCCTGTAGATTAGGCTTTGTGCTTGATATTCTAGTCCTTTCACTCTCATTCCTAGAATGGAGGCCCAGACGTCCTTTGACGTACTTTATGCTTTAGGTTAGTCCCTGACACCATCTATAGGTGTTTTCAGTATCAAATGATCTGGTTGCTGATACAATTCTCACTGTTCAAAGATAACCATGGTCATCCATGCTTTTTTATTACATTCATAATTGAAGCCCAGGGATTTTGGTGTGCATCCCTTAAAGCAACAGGGCTGTCGTGCACTCCCAATGAAGAGAATGGGAAGCTTTTCACTCCCATCTGCATTACAGGCAAGCCCAAGAGTGATTTGAGATTTATTCTTTTTTTTCCTGCTCATTTTCTGTGTTGATAGTCCCTGCTCAGATGAAGCACTGTCATTATTGTAAATCAGAGTCATAATTCTTCACTAACATGATGAATTATACACACAGATAGTTAAAACCTGTCTCATCAAAGTTGAATCTATCTTTGGGTGGGTAGTTGGCAAGAATAGCACGAAGGCAAACATATTCTGCCTCAACAACAGCTAGATCCACAGAAGCAGCTTTGCCATGCCTTCAAAATTCCTTGATGCCATATGCATGCTTGAAACTTGGGAGCCAGCCATCACCTTGCAAGTGTTCATCTCCTGGTATGTTAAACCTTTCTTCATATGTTGCTCACTCGGCTACAAGCATGGCACCTGTAATATGCTCAGACTTCTCTTCCATATGCTTGACCCAAAGAAATAGGGCATGGTCAACCTCTGGATTTGTTACAATGCACTCCCATTTTGATGAAAGTGCATTTGGATATGCATAGGCACATTTCTCAAGTTTTTGTCTGTCCTTGAGCTTTTGGGACAGTGTCGACTGGTTGAAAATAAGGGGCATATTGACTATTGTCTTAAAATGCTGTACAACAGCATCTTGTGCAATGCCAGGATGGTCATCAATGAATTTGAACACTATGAGCCAGTCATGAACTGTGAGATTTGATCGTTTAGGCTTTCCTAGGCCAGTTGCACTAGTGTTTGTGTCCTGAATAGGTTTGGGTTGGCATGGCTTGTAAGGAGCATGTTGTATATGGGGCTTGCGCTTTCGCTCTGGTGAGCTCCATTCAGCTGGCATTGTCAGAAATAGACAGAGAGACACAATTTTTCTGGCCCTTTGTCAGCTAGCAAGCTGCCTCCATTCTTGGTGACAATATATGTTCAGCTAGCACTAGTACACTTAAGAAAATAGCATGCCCTGCCTGCACCAGAACCTGCTCAAAGTGCATATTAAGACCCAAATAATGATGAAATATGTAATATGTAATTCTTCTGCTAACAGACATGGGAAGTGTTGAAATGTGATGCATGATAAGAATTATGCATGGTAACATCATGCATTATGAGGACTTCTACTGTATAGCCTTCTATGAATATATATATGTTGAGCTTTCTGTGCATCTCAGATTGAATCCAGATCAGTTTTGGTAAGTCCATGTGATTTCTGATAGGTCCATGTCACAGCACTGAGAAAAGATACTCTGATTTCAATGCATGCAGTTTATCCTCAATTGGCTCTACACTTTCCTAGTCACATTCCATGGTCCCAGATCACCACTCCCTGGCTCTGTGTCAGAACCATGAATTTCTTAATGTTTATTATGATATATTTCTAACCCCTATCTTATTCCTCACCCCTAATTCACCCGATTACCTTAGTATTTCTTATATTATCTACTAATCCAGGTCTAGGCTACCTTCACTTGCATCATTACATCATGGTCTAGCCTATTGACATCACCATAACATCATTCATTTTATTTATTAGCAGCTTACTTATATTTCACATCTGATTATAGATCTGATCACTTTAGCTTACTTATATCCATAGATCATTGATCCACAGTAGATCTTGGGTCATGGGCACTATCTGGATCTTAACCAGATCTAGAAACTCAACTAACTTGGACAGAGATATGAGAGAAGCCTTGCAATCAGACAGACTAAGCAGCAGCAAAGACACACTGACAGAGAATGTTAGGGCCAGAGTCTCCAGGAGGTAACTCTGGAATTCCGGAGTTCGAGCAGGACTTGGCTTCACTGTATGTGGTGCACCCTTGTCACAACTCCAGGGGTGTCCTGTAATTTCAGAACAGACAGAAGAAGTCAGATTGACCCTGTTGCAAGCAACAAAGGTTGAGGATGATTCAAAAGAGAGTCTTGGAGACTCAGGGGGGTCAGAGTGAGCTTGGGAGACTGTCCAAGTTGATATTCAAACTGAAGTATCTACTACAAATGTGGAGACTTATATATGGGAGTAGAACTAATAATCTGGAGTGCAGATGCTAAGTGTACTGGAGGGTGAACTGGGGCGAAGCTAGTGGCTATGTACTGTAAGCAAAGAATGGAATGTAATACTAAGAACAAGGAATACTAAATACAGAGGGTCTGGAGTGTCAGGGATGAGGACTCATCGAGAACACACCAGAGATTGCAGGAAAGGAGCCTGGAGTTGGGCCCAGAGTTAAGTCTGGAGTTCTGAATTGACAGATATGACAGAGAATGACATAAAAGGACTAGAATTCCAAGGATAAGGATTAATACAGGAATAGTATTACTTATACATATATAATACTAACCCTTGATCTATAATAGCCCTAAGCAATAATCTAGATCTGGTTAGGATCTGGACTATGCCCATGACCCAAGATCTACTGTGGATTGATGATCTATGGATATAAATATACTAATATAATTAAATCTACAATTGGATGTGAAATATAAGTAAGCAATTACTAATGGCTGATAAATAGAATGGAATGATGTCATAGTGATGTCAATAGGCTAGACCATGATGTAATGATGATGACATAACCTGATATCAATGGAATGATGCAAGTGAAGGTAGCCTAGACCTGGATTAGTGGATAATGAAGGAAATACTAAGGTAATTGGGTGTGAATTAGGGAAGAGGTTTAAGATAGGGGCTTGTAATCATAAATATTGTTAAGGGAAAATTGTGGCTCTGACACTTTTGTTGCATTCTCTGTCTGTGTGCCAATGCTGCAGCTTAGTTTGTATGATCAATTAGGCCTCTCTTGCTTCTCACTTTGAGCTAGTGTGGTTGATCCTGATACTCTGTACATCATGTACAGCCTATCCTGACATTTAAATCAGTTTGATATGTCCTTTACATGGGTTGTTTAACCCAGTACGTACACTCTGGCAGCTAACTTCTAGGTGGTGACCTTCAGCTTTCCATATCAGCACAGTGGGTTTGGGTGTTCAGTAGGACATCATAGGACCTTCCATGGCCTGTCTGGTAGTGCAGGTACATGTGCTACACATTGTCCATACTGGTTATACTGATTCTCTTCTGCTTCAGCTAGTAAATCCATTTTGACTTGGATTGAGTCATAGCATGCTCTGCTCATTGTGCCATCCATTTGGCACTCTCTGGGATCCATCTGTGCACTGTCCAAAACATTCAAACAGTCCTGGTCACCTTCAATAGCTCCCATTTTGGCTCACTCAACTTGCTCACCTATCTAGCCTCCTGGTCTGGGATCTTGACCTAACACATCCATCTCAATGCCATATCCATCCAGCATGCATCCAGCACCTTCCAATGGCTTCTGGTAGCCTCCAGGTGTGTCCTCTTCACCTCCTAGATTGTGTACAGCATGTTTTGGGTTCTTAGACCTACTAGGTGCACTTAACCTGTTTTTATCAATGTTCTGCTGCTCTGACAAAATTCACAGCTTCTTCATCCTTCTCCCAACATCCTCAATGCAGGCCAATGCTCTTGATGTGTCCATTTTGTTGTGAGGTTGTCTGATGTTGCTACTCACCAGATTGAATCACTCTCTCTTGAGTTTTATGCTCAGGGACTTGTAGTATCCTTGTATGGCTCTCACCATCTTGTTTGCAGCTTTTTCAACACATTTCAACACTCTTTGAGAGTGTGTTGTACTGGTGGTAAGTATGACATTATTGCTCACTAGTACTAACCTCTTTTCCTCAAGCTCAATGCTCAGAAACTTGTCAGCCTGCTGCATGGGTACATCAGGTGATTCAGGTGGATTGGGAGAGTCTGGGAGACACTTAGGTGAGCTTCCCTCATCCATTGAGATGCACTGATCATTTCCTCTAGCTTTTACTATCTGTCATATCTGCTCTGAACTCTGTACCTCTAAACCCCTCACTCTGTTTCTGAACCTTTGCAACCTGTACTTCATACCTCTGCATCTGGACTTCATTCTTGTAAAAAATCTAAGTAAAAGGGCAGTGATTGCCCACTACACTAATTAGCAATGGTGATAAGGTAAAGTAAAATTGGTACTCACCTCAGCCACTGCCCAAGAAGTAGCAGGAACGACTGAGGAGAGCCCAGGAGCGAAAGGGAGTATGTATATAAGGTAGGCAAAGATGCGAGCGCAAAGTCTGATCAACTCTGAAGTGAAACAAGTGATCTCCATAAGGAAATAGTGAAGGGGAAGGAGAAATGGCATGAAGTTATGAAGTGAATATAGAGTAAAGGAATGACATAAGGAATGCATACTGAGATGTCATTAGACACAAGTCCGGCCTTCCTATCCATCTCTGACTGCTCCTACAGGACATTAGTAACTCCTATGTAGGAGTTATAGAAGTTTGTCCAGAACTTTGTTAGAGAACTTCAGAGTTGGGCAGGAGAGCCTGGAGGAGATCAGAGTTGTCATTGCTAACAATTCTTTCCTCTTGGACTTCCATACTTACCATATTTAGTATTCTCCTTGTCTTCCTTTGATTCTTCATTCTTATTCTTGACCCTTTATTTCTATCTTAGACCCTTTACCACACCATATGCCTCCTCCTATGTATGTTACCTCTCACCATATGCTTTCTCTTTATCTGACATACCTTTCCATGTGTCTCTCCATTCCTCTGTCTGAACTCTGGTCAGACTTCTAGTATATAAGTCTCCTGTACTCCATCTTATATCTTAGTATGAATATCAAAATAGTTACCTCTAGACTCTTGCCTGGTCTCTCTCTTGCTCTCTTTCCTCTCTCTTTTCTTCTATAAAATATAAGAACTGAACCTTGGTAAGGGTGTGACATATATGTCCTGCACCATAGTCCTCCTAGGTACTTTCCTGTCACTCCAATCTCTGTTCGTCTGCTGACAAACTTTGTATACTCACCTTTGGACCTCTGACCAGACTTGAGTCTGGAGGACCTGGACTTAACACTATCAATCACTTGTCTTGTCTTGTGGCCACTCCCTTTCTCTCACTTGAGGCTGCTTGAGTTGCCTCAGGCCTCTCACATTTGTCTTGCACATTGTGGTGCATCTCACTGACTACCTCACTTGCTCTGCTCACTAGAGCTTTGCAGGTTGCAGTTATTCACCTCCCCCTCTCGAGCTTGAAGCTCTGGGGTATGAGTGGTGGGTCTTCATTTTCTTGGATCTCAGGTGGTTCCATGGGTCTCTTGGGTCAACATGCTCCACTGCTGTCATTCCCTTTTACCTCCACCAGCCTAACCTCAACAGCCTTCACCTTATCCATTCACCCTCTCATGCCCTCAGGCTCATTAGGCAGCTCTGTGGGCTCATCTGGATGATGCTTGTTACCACCTGTCATGTCCCCAGGGTCTTCTGGTGGTCTTGGCTTCCTTAACTCCTCTGGGTTGTGGCTGCATGATGCACTCCATGCACTCATGCCCTGGTTGTTTGGCCTATGACCTTGGCCCTATGACCTGCTGCCCCAGTATTGTCAGTTGTGTATTGACCATCTCACTCCCTCACAAGTGATATGCTGGGCATGGTATGTGTGTTTTCATTTGCAGACACCTCTACTTTCTCTATCAGTCTGGCCCTATCCATCTTGCAGGTCATTCAACCACATTTCCTGTCAGCATGTGGCTGTACATCTGTGTGATCAACTCCATCACCACTTGTGCTTCTGCTGGTCTCCATTGTGGTGGGTTGATCTTGCCCTTCCACTCATCCAGTTCCCTTGCCACTTCCACCTGCTACCATGACTATCTGGTCAACAGTCTTGATTTGATTGGACTTGGACTTGTGTGCATTCCATGCACTTCCTCTGCAGTGGCTGTTCTCAGGTTCCCACAATGCACCTGCTAGCACTTCTGGCACAGCACTTGTTGGACTTGTTGCTGGGGTGTCTATAGTCAATTCATAGACTCTTGGACTTGCTTGCTTGAGGTCCTGGGGTGTGGCTGTGGCTGTGCACTGGACTTCTATACACTTCCTGTCATTGTCTTCTCTCCAGTTCCTCAACTTGACTTGCTCCTTGACTTATGGCTTTGTAAGCTATTTCTTGTCCTTCCTACAGTCACATATCTTGTGTCCAGATTTGCTGCACCTCTGACAGATGCTATTGAATGGTGTTGGACTGTGCATGGCTGTGTATATGACTTTATTTGTCACTGCAGGCTTCTCAGCCTTGCCTGCTGCTTCAGTGGCTGTGTGCACTTCCTTGTAGGATAGGGTAGGCTTTCTGAATTGAGTAGTTAGGCAGTCACAGCATTATATGCCTTCTCAAATGAAAGCATGCCTATGAGGATATCAGGATCAAACCCACAGTGAACAGCTAAAGGTAAACCTAATGCATAGACTAAGCTGCAGCTAAGGCTCACAGACAGAGAATGCACAAAGATGATGAGAATTCCAAGAATAAGGACTAATACAGGACAAGTACTACTTATATACATAATATGAACCCTTGAGCCTCTAATAGCCCTAAGCAACAATTAAGATCTGGTTAAGATCCAGTTGATGCCCTTGACCTGAGATCTACATACTATGGATCAACAATCTATGGAAATAAATAAGCTAAATGATCAGATCTATGATTGGATGTGAAATATAAATAAGCAATGATGTAATAATAATGACATAACCTGATATCAAGGGTGAGTGTAAAATGAAGCCAAGATTGGCTGAATTAGTGGAGCGGATAAGGGTTAGCTAAGGTAAAGGGGTAAATCAGGGGTTAATATGTAATGTAGGGGCTTGGAATTGTAAAATATCATATCAGAAAATTATGGTTCTGACAGAGGATAGAATCTGGAATTGTGAATGTGACAATCCATATCACAAGAGCTTTGAACTGCCTGTCTGAGTATACTACTGGCCTAAAAAGGTATTTGCACAGTCTATGGATATCTAAGGCTTCTTTGGTGGCTGTGCACTACTCTATCCAATTGCTGCTGTCACAGGAGATGTCAAGTCTGGTAGAAGGTCTGAGGGTTAGTATATGAAGTTTGTCAGAGGATGAATGGAGGATGGAGCAGTGAGAGGATACCTAAGAGGACTTTGGTGCAGGACTTATGTGTCATGCCTTTGCTGAGATTTGGTCCTCATATTTTGTAGGAAGGGTGAGAGAGAGTGTGTGAGAGTGTGAGAGAGACCAGATGAGAATCTGGAGGAGACTGGTTTGATATTCATACTAAGGTACAAGGTGGAGTACAGGAGACTTATATACTAGAAGTCTGGTTTGGAGTTCAGACAGAGGAATGAAGGAACACATGGAAAGGTACATTGGGTAAGGAGGGAGCATATGGTAAGGGGTAATATATATAGGGAAAGTCATATGGTGTGACAAAGAGTCTAAGGTAGAAATGGAGGGTTGAGGGTAAGAATAAAGGGTTGAGGGAAGACAAGGGAAATACTAAGTATAGTAAGTATGAAAGTCTGAGAAAAAGAGTGAAGTCTGGGTGCAAAGGTATGAAGTCTGGGTTGTAGAGATTCAGAAATGGGGTAAGGAGTTTGGAGGAACAGATATGACAGGAAAGTTCAATGGAGCTGTTGAAAAACTCCATTTGCAAGTAACTTGAGGTTTGACTACTGAGCACACTTGGGGCTCATAACTTGTAGAAACAGTAGGGTGGAGCCGTAGTACCTCAGTATAAGTCCTAAGGTAGAACTCTACAGTAAAGCAGCTGATGTAACACTGATTACATAAGCACTAGTCAACTATCATATTGAGAATGGAATATGTGACAACATTAGGAGATTTGGCCAAGGGCCTGAAAGTGGTTGGTATGCCTATAAGGGTGCTTCACAGCCTTGATATGTTTTGACTCCATAATTAAGGAAAATAGCCCATTGGGGGCACTGAACTGGCAAATGAGATAGTTGTAGTGCTTCATGGAGTGTTACCAGAGTAAAGAGAATGAGTCAACTACCCTGTTGATGTGAAACACATTATGGTAGAGATGAAAATGTTTGAGTTCATCATCAATGTCACTAAGTGCTTGCTCAGCAATAATGCTCCATCAGACAAGGTAGCAGAATTCAAGAAATACATGGAATGTGTATATGACATCTCTTGATATAAAGTCTTCAATAGCTGCAATATACATCTATAATAGCACATATTACATTAACAATTGTGCCAGGAATGTGTTATGATTTATATGCATATCTTGTTTCTTTCCTTCTTTTATTGGACTTATCTCTCCTTGCTTAGCCCTTGTTATACTAAGCTTGTAGTTCTTCCCACCACATGCTTGTTCATTCTCCTCCTTTCCAGAATGTTCTCTGCTTAGTCATTGAGTTCCTTTCATTATTGGCTTGCTGACTCAATGATCAGTCAGTTGTTTGTTCTTTCTTGTTCTTTCAATTTCTATACAATTACTCAGTGACTCTTTGCTCTCATATATAAACCCCCAAATAGCACCCCTGTCCCTCAGCTTAGACCTACTTGGCTTACATAATTCTAACCTTCTTTTCGTGTGTCTTTGCTCTACACTTGAGTGAGTGCTTTAGCTCTTGCCTACGTCCCATCCTGATCACAAGGAATAAGTCCTTGGCCTACCCGCATCACCGGGAAGTCTATCAGGATGAATCCCTGACCTTGCCGTTTGCAAGGTACCCCCTTGTCTCAGTGTCGCTGGACCTTCACCAAGTTCATGCCTGACCCTTTGGGATCAAGCATAACAGAATGAATGTGCTTACCTTCATCAATCCTTTTGAATCATCACTGAACAGGGCAACTGCTGCAATTCTTAACAAAATAATTGAGAGATTAGGTTGAACCTGTGTCAATGATATACCATTGGTTAATCTTGTCTAAGATTTTCTCAGCATCTGCCTTTCTATGAACATGGGTTAGGTACCTTTTGACCCATTCCACCAGGCAATCCTTGAAGCCACCCTTAATAAGCTGGTGAAGTATGTTGGGTGAAAGCATTTGATAAATATCTGCATGGGGAAATCATTTGTAAATGGCTATCTTTAATTAATTACTGGAAATGACTGTAACTATATAAATCACAATAATATTACCAATAACTCTGTATTTTTCCCATAATTCATGATGATCAAGTTCCTTTATGTATTGTTATGAACCACGTGCACCTAACTTTTCATTCTACACTTTTTTCCTACATTCCTTTCACCATTCCACTCCTTTAGTCATGTGACCTCCCATGAGGCCAATCACATGACCAGTCATGTGATGAGTCCAGCCCCTGACATCATCATCGATGTCATAGCCTCTAGGGTTACATGTTGACAACCCCTAGACTACCCTAACCCTCATCTCCATCGGATCTCCATAGCAATCCTGCCACTTCCTAGATCTCCTGATCTGATCTAATCTCTTCCCATGTATCACACCTTATTTAGATCTTCACAGATCTCAGATTAGATCTCAGGGTTTGCCTCACAGCAGACTTGCACATCTCATCTCCATCTGTACCCACAGTCATTACCATCTTACCATATGTAGCATAGCCTTATCTATTACTTCCATGTATAGTAGTGTACTGCTTGGTCTGTGCGCAGACCTTGCCAATATATAAGGCGGCGGTCTCAGCTGGCTAAACCCCAGCTTTGACCACTTGTCTAGTTCACCCTTCGTAGGCCCCTGGGACTTGGGTTAAAACCTTGTCTGCTAAGGGTTCTCCTCTGATTGGCTATGCTGGCACTTGTAGCTCCCCTGCCAGGGTTACAGCATTCCATTCTCTGCCAGCTAGCCTTGTTATTGGCTGTTAGGTTTGGTTGTTTCTTCCAGCCAAAGGGTCTTCCCATCCCCTTTGATGACTGCTCAACGCAGTCATAACATGTATGATCAAATTAGCATGTCCATGAAGATGGTGTAGAGTATCCATGTTGAGCTTGTCCCTTTGTGTGAGACATTTCACATATCAATTACACATGATATATGATAGTAGCACCTGTTCTTCATAGTCAGCTATATACAGTGACCTCAAAAACCCTTTCCATACTAACCCTTAATGTGATGCACAGAGTATATCACAAGATATTGTGGGAATCTCGCTTAGCTTTGGTGGAGACATAAATAGTACATACTTCTGGATACATAATTGCTCCTAGGGCCATGTGATTTGGTTCATGTGCAGTGGAGATATGAATCATTTAACACAGCAATACCTTGGAAAGGGTTTTTGCACTTTTAAATTATGAAGGGTATTTGGATATTATCAGTACTTGGTATAGTCACATTTTGCTTTAAGCACTGCCTGAACCCTCCTAGGCATGCTTTCAATCAATTTCTGACACTCCCCTGATGCTATATCCCACCACTCTACCTCAACTCTTTTCCATAGTTCTTCAATCCCATCAGGAGGGTTTTCATACCTTGCAAGTCTTCTTTTGAGATGACTCCAGAGGTGCTCAATAGGGTTCAGGTCAGGAGACTGTGCAGGCCAAACCATAGTCCTGAATTCTTGTTTCTCTAGCCAGTTTTTGACCTTCTTGCAAGTATGCTTGGGGTCATTGTCTTGCTGAAAGATGATATCAGAAGGATTGAGCCTATAATTCTGCAGGGTAGCCAGCAGGTCTTCCTTCAAAATTTGAGGATATAGATATCCATCCATCCTACCATCAATCTTGGCAGCATAGCCAACTCCCTTCCAAGTCATACATCCCCATATCATCAGAGAATCTCCACCAAACTTGAGGGTTCTATCTACCAGCCTATCACTGAGCTCTTCATGTGCCCTTTTCCATGCCTACTTATGCCCATCTGACCCCAGACAATTGGTTTTAGTTTCATCAGACCATACCATGACTGATCTCATTCACAATGTTATAATCACTTCTAAGTCTTAGCATAATCTGGCTTCCTGCCACCATTCACACCATGGAGCTGATTCAACACCAGCTTATAAAAGTAAGTTTGTCTTCTTGTTTGCATTTGACTGCCACTCAATGCAGATATTTAAGCTTCTTGCTCTGATTCAACAGTGAGTTGGTTGCTGTCATGGCTCTAGTTGATGCACCCTGATTCAACACTGGATTATGGGTAGAATTGTTTTTTATCTCTTATTCTATCACTGTTTATGGCTATGGTCTAATTGTGTTCCATTTGTATAATCTCTGCTCATTTCTTCATATGTGTTGTGAATGAATCAGCACATTCACTGAGAACTAAACAAACCTATTGGCTAGATGACCAAACAACAACCAAAGAAGGACAGCTGATGACAGAGCTACCTGGTAGAAGGAGAGAATGTCTGTGTCATGGGCTAGCTGGAGCAGGAACCACCAAAGGAGCTGTCTTGAGGACAAGGAAAGAATTCCTTAGCACACAGAGGAGAGCCTAATAGACAAGTGGCTAAAGCTGGGGTTCCTGGCTTTAGACCACTGGCCTTATATATTGCCTGGGTCCATGCATGGACCAAGCTATACACTACTATATATGGGAAGGTAATGACAGTGCAGTAATGAACATGAAAAGGAATGGAAGGATGGGTGGAGATGAGATGTGCAAGGCTGCCATGAGGCAAACCCTAAGATCTGGATCTAGATCCATGGAGATAAAGAGTATGCTACATATGGAGATATTAGATTGGAATGGGAGATCTAGGGGATGGCATGGGAATGTCACAAATTTTCGAAACCCATGTTAAGGCATTGACATGACTTATAAGGCACTAGTTCCCACCCCTCTGTTTTTAGACATTTCAATAAAACCCACTTTGTCTGAACATGTCATAATCACGGGTTATCATGCCATTACAAGG
>JBBPKS010000205.1:0-17498 GCA_038089355.1 Pulveroboletus ridleyi | reverse complement strand
GTTGACACGACCTCCGCCAGTAGTCGTCACCCACGAGGAAGAATACAAGGTAGAGAAAGTCATAGACTCCCGATCCCGTCGTGGTCGAACGGAGTACCTCGTTCACTGGAAAGAATACCCGGCAGAGGAGCGTACTTGGGAACCCATCTTCAACCTCGCTAATGCCCACGCGGCAGTAGAGAAGTTCCACAAGGCCAACCCCGACGCCATCCGCTCCGTCGAGTTCACGACTTCACACCCGTGTGATTGCACCCTCTGCTCCTCATTGGTTATGGCAGTCTTCTACAACTCCAGTTTCCGTGCCTACACCGAATCCCTCAACTGACTCCCATCCCACCTCTTCGAAATCCCTCAGTTGGGAGACGAACCACTTATCGAGGGCACTCTGGTCGATTGGGACGATGACCCTTGAAAAGGGGGTGATGACAGAACTTTCGTTTTCATTCCATTATATTTCTTATTCCTTTCTCTTCATGATCCTTCCAGAACATTCCGTGACATCACTGGCCTAGACACTACGTCATTGCCAAGCCACTGACTCATCACGATGTCATCGATTAGTGAGCATCAGTCAGCATATTACTCATCCTTCCCACACTTGCCCTAAACTCCTACTATACATATATAAACCTGTCGATACGCTGTACTTATTCCTCATGTTTGGTATTCATTGTTTCTTCTGATCTCTATATCGGTCATATGCTCGACGCTTTGGCTTGTGTCTCTTCAGTTCCTGATAGTTACAGAGGTATCTTTCTCCCCCACACGTGCGATGTCAAAATGGCCAACAGACACAACATCAGAACATTGGAACGTAACATTCCACTCCACGGAGATGACCCGATGGCCCTCAAAATAAACATGGTGATGTCCACTGTCAGGATCGAAACCGATCCAGCATCCCGCAAGAGCATGTGCATCAAGCTTCGAGCCAGTCGCGTTGTGGACCTAGCAACTTGTGCCCCAAACAGACAAGTGTGCGAGGGACGGTTTCTTATGGTAAAGCATTTCGTATGGCGTTTTACCCTCGAGTGTTACGAACCATCTTCATACCTCCATCTCTTACCTTCGTCTCCGTCTTTTCTCGGTCACGTGACCTGTCACATGACCTGGGCCCAGACCATGACATCATATGACGTCATGCCTCATGGCTGGCATGCCCCTTTAATCTCCGTCAACCCTGGTGGGTATTCTCTCACAATCGTGTACTTTAGTCTATCCATGTATAGTAGTTTATCCCATGGACCCTATGGTCTGTGCACATCCCTCTGTACCATATAAACGCAAGGGTCTCAGCTGGCGTCCCCAGCTTTGACCACTTGTCTTCCCGCTACCTTATGGGTGATTAGTGCGCGTGAGCTCACCTTCTCCTTCTCTTACCTCGCCAGGCTTGGTAATAGCCTGTGAAGCCGAGGCCGGTGGTGTGTGCTACTCGTAGTTCGCAACATCAAGTGTGCAAGTAGCTGACCGATTCTTCACCCAGACCATGTGGGAGATCGCCTCGCCCCACAACAATTTCGGGAGACCGCTCACATGCAAGACAGCGCGCACACGTTCAATGAGAGTCTGATTAAGGCACTCAGCAACACTGTTGTGCTGCGGGGTGTTGTGGGTGGTGAGTTTACGCTCCGTTCCCTGAGCTTTCAAGTGACGAGTAAAGTTGTCACTCAGGTACTCTCCCCCGTGATCCGATCACAACCGTTTGATACCAGTGCCGTGCTGAGTTTTCGACCAGGCCTCATGCTCTTGATACGCGGTAAAGGTGTCTGATTTGGCAGTGAGGAGGTAGATAGACGTGTACTGCGTATGGTCATTGGTAAAAGTACAGTAGTACGCCTTTTTCGAGAGCCCATGTGGTGACATTCACCCATACCATACGGTAAGCCTGCTTGCAAAAGACCCGATATATACAAGTGATACTGTGATGGGCCCGAGATATATGGGGCATGTAAGACACTGTCGGGCCCATCTGGCATGTATCCACATAGTATACAGATTACCCTGGAAAGGGTGAATATAAAATGGGTTGATAAATACGACAGGGCCTGGAATGGGTGTACCATGTAACCCACCTCAGTGTATATGGTTAGACCGAGCAGGGTAGGTCTGACTCAGTGACCCCCGATGCGTATAACCAGACCAAGTGGGGTGGGTATGAGGGACCTCGATGCATACGGCCAGACCAAGTGGGGTGAGTATGATTACCTCGATGCATACAACCAGACCGAGCAGGCTGGGTGTGATTCACACCGATGCATATGGTCAGACCAAGTGGGGTGGGTATAATGCACCTCGATACATACGACCAGACCAAGCAGGCTGGGTGTGATTCACACCAATGCATACAGCCAGACCAAGTGGGGTGGGTATAATGCATCTCGATACATATGACCAGACCAAGCTGAGTCACCCAGTTTATCTTGACTGATAAAGACAGACTGATGACTGCAATAACTTGGAGCTGATGTATACAAGGCAACCAAGCAGGTTAGGAATGCCTCATCTGGTAAAAACTTGGCTCAGTCTGGGGCCGAAAGACTCTAAATTTAACCAACCAGTTTCTATGGAAACCTAAATACCGTATTTACCAGAGTCACTCTTCCTCCAAATTTTTCGGACCCTCTCAAATCATCTCATCTCCCTCTCTGCCATGAATTCATTTAGAATTCATCATCATTGGGGGATATCATATACTGACAAATTAGCAATGTATATGGTGTCAAGGTTTTGGGATGCTCTTCACCCCACCAATGATATGACTGGGAAGAACATTCCAGATCCATGCATTCCAATTCAGACTATCTTTGAGGCTAATAGGATGGTCAATATCATGGAAAGGGCCTACTGAAACAAGTGTATGTTCTTTTCATTTAATAAAGCCCCACTCATGCCTTTCAGTGACCATTGGTGATATCAACATTATTTGGCTCGGTGAATGAATCAAGAGGAGGGGATTCTCAACTGCGCCATTAGATGGAGAATCTCCTCATTACAAAAAACTCACTGAACCGGCTGTGATCACTGATCGATCAGGCTATGTTCTACTTTGGTACTTACCGAGTGCTATCAGCTGGCCCAATCAGGTGATTATGTTCTATAGTATCCCGACTATATTACTAACTCATAAACCCAGGAATATATTTGGGAACAGCTACTGATACTCTCTGGACCTCTGTCCTGCAGCTTGACAGGCAGTTTAGCCCAGTACTGGAGAACCTCTCCAGCCTACTTCCATCCTACAGTGAAGCTTCGAGGCTCAATCAATTTATCCCCGGCATGGTTTCAACAGGGTAGAAACATTCATATTTACTTTATCTTCCCCTGATTTATTTATTTTATCTTCATCGGTGACAGGGGCAGAATGACCCACCTGAAGTCTTGGCATTGCTCAAGGCCTCCAAAGGTGAACATGAAGCTCGGAAATGGCTGCTTGCTATGCAAGAGCATACTGCCCTTCTCTCGGCATCCATCACTATTATGCACCCCGAGATGTATCAGACTGGTCTGGAGACATTAGCAGGGCTCGGCAACTGGGTAGCTGAACAGGAGGACCCCAACCTAAAAGATATATTCCCTCTTTGGTCCTTGGTTTACAATGTCGTATCCATCATGGTCAACCGAGCCAGTCCATTTCATACCAATATCAATGGTAGGCCTCAGTGGTTTGATCTTCTGGTCTCGGTCGGCAAGTACACTGAACTGGATTTTGTCATTCCCACCATCAAGCATCAGCTTTGGTATGATCCTGGAACGCTAATAGCTTTCTCAGGACAGATGCTAGAGCATGGAGTTGGTCATGTTGAAGGGAAGCGAGGGGTCCTCACCTACTACATGAGGGACAATGTCCATGAATACATGGATGTTGCTCGCTGCAATTACATGAAGTATGATACATGGGGACTGAAATAAGATGTATTTAGTGTTTCAGAAGCGATTTGCTTTCCATTATCCCTTACCGAGTACTTGTTTCTAGGATTCATTTCACTTTTGGTTCCCAAACTATGTTTACCAGAAACCTATTACAATCATTGTTTCTACCCGAATACCATTTGCATTACAGAATAAAAATATATCACCGATGCTTCCTAAGCATCTTCTTCAACCAAATCATATCTACCCTGGACTCCATCATCGTCCTATTGGCCTGTTTCATCTCGGCGATGTTTTTCTCGAGCTCGGCCAGAATACCTGCCTCTAGGACATCCAGCCGAGCATTGTGGGCTTTGTCCAAAGGAGACTGGTCTATTGGCCAGTGATCCTTGCAATGTGTTAGTTCGTAAAAATTAATGAATGAGTGTAAATACCTCGAAGAAATTGTCCGCCTTCCCGAATGACTCCGAGAGGTAGAACCTTGATCCCCAGTCTTGATAGTCTGGGATGTCTGCCGCCCACCATGGATGCTCAAATCCATAGGTAGGGGTGCCAGCCTTTGGTCTCCAGTTCGGTAAGAGTTCTGGCATTTTTGGGATACCTTCCAACTTGATTTCCGGGGCCACACATATAATGTCCGATTTAAGGACCTCGGGACTGGAACCGATCTTCATCACTTGGGCACAGGATAGTGTAGGTGGGATTACAGTTTGAACTGGCGCATAGAGACCTAGGTAGAAGGTCAAGATGTCCTGAAATTAAATACCATCAGAATGTTCATCGACAATTAATAAAGAGGGGAAACATGCCGATTCGACAGATAAGTTTTCAAACCAACTTGCCGGCCATTGCTCGGCAGGAAGCCAAGCGAGGTGTGTGATGGCCACTTCGATCCGGCATTTCTGATACCAGAGCATCATGTGGAGGGTGGTGACAGGGATCTCTTCACGAGTTGACTCCATGGATGGATGATAATGAAGAGGAGGTACAATGAATTCAAAGGTGTGGATGGTGTGTGGCTCTTATATACTGTCCACAAGGACCTCGGTATATTCTGGATTCGCTAAAACTGGCCTTGCATTATTGACAGGCTGTGTACAATCGTCACAACTATCACATTTTGTCACAAAAGAGGTTACTACCAAATGTCTCCTGTCCACATTAAGCTTCTTGGCAGCTTTCCCACTCTGCTCAACACTGCTCCCGAAGCTGAGAATAGATAACTTTCTGCCGGGCAGCATAGCATGCCAGTCCTCGGCCATTCCCCTGCAGACTGCATATCCCCAGATCCTCCCATTGCTGACATTTCTGGTCAAAGTAGCTCTGCGTCCATTGGAATTCTGCAATCAGTAGTTTCTCCTCCTCTCCCCACTGATCCATTGTGGCCTTTGCATGCAACCAATGTACCTGATAGACTACATGTATTATAATTATATCAGTAGGAAGACTTCATCAAAATTTAAACCCTACATTCAGACATCCAGTCGTTCATATTAGTGTCTCCTGGTATATCCATGGACCAGAACCAGGCTAGCTTGTTCGACCGATGGTTGCAGCAGTTGGGCTCAGTCACAGCAGTGCTAACCTTCAGATCTTCGTCTGCCAACACCTGATATCTCGCCATCATGTCATCCTCGGTGGAGAGACACATCATGGCAGATCAGCACTTCCGATAGATAGCTGCATGCCTACTGACTATAGCATCCACAGCATTCAGCTTTCCCCAGGCTCGGGTAGTCTTCGCATAGCTCAAAGCATGATGAATGTCGGTCCGGAACAATACAGCCTTGTCTGCCAAAGCTAGCCAAATTTCATGCAAGGCATCATTTGCTTGGCCAGCCCGAAGTTTGAGTTCTTGTTGGACAAGGTGATGAGCACCGAGGGCCATGCATCGATCAATGCCCAAATTAGATGGCAAAGGAAGCTTGACTTGATCAGGCCGTTTAGTCCCGAGGTAGTCAATCATGTCTTTATCCTTGACATTACTTTCCCTATCTGATACATCGGATAGCACTTTGTCATCATCCTCATACTGAAGGAATGCAGATGCATCGGTCAGGAATTGTGAAATCTTGGCAGCTAACTGATCAGCTCGGTGAGCAAAGGCCAACCTTTGAAGATCGGTGGCCCTGGAATGTATCCGTTGCATGTCTCTTCAGAGTGATATCTGTGCCTCCTCAATTTTTAACCCTTTTGACAGCCATGTTACAGCCCCATGATGTGTTCCTGGGGTCTGAGTTGCTGTTCCAAGAATTTCCATTTCGATTGCATGGATAGTCGGTGCTATACTCGGCGATCCATAAGCAAAAATCCGAGAGATTCTTCGGTGAAGAGCCCCATCCTTGGGAATACCTTTGTCCAGCTGCACTTCAAATATATCCAGTGCAGACGGGTCAATAGACCATCTTTGCAAAGCCCTCTGCTCCTCAGCCAGCCATTTCTGTTTTTGAATGTCTGGGACCCCTGCATCCAGGTGATGGAAGGTGGCCCTCGCCAATGCTGAGGACTTCCGAGCAGCTTTGAGCTTCCTAGCTAGACTTCGGGCTATCATCAATAAGTATGGAGTGGATATATATGAAAATGACAATGCTAAAACATACACATTCAAATCATTTTTATAAAATTGGAATCATTCATTTGAAAATCGAGAAGCTCTTGCCAATGTGGGGATGACATTCCTCGGGCAGACCCAGACACTATGTTCAAGTTGAACCATAAAGTCTCAATAATCTCACCATCAACCTACCCTGCCCCAGGAATGAACAGAGGCGAGTACTGAGCAAAACATGAGGATTGATGCCCATGAATATGCCACATCCCAATGCCAGGTATGATATTGAGATTTGGGGGTAGCTGAATAAACCTGTTACGGTTTAGGCAAGCTCGGAGCTTCTTCATATAGGAGCAGTTGATGTCATAGAAACTTATGACAGTTGAAATATTGTTCATGTTGTAGGAAAGGGCGTTAATAAGGGAGTAATCCATGTTCACCTGCCTGGATATGTGTGAGTTATGGATATATTCGTTCTGCATATCACTTACCTCTCCCCCTTTTGAAAGTCGACTACTGAGTGTGGTATGAAACAGCCATGCCGAGCACATGCCATGCCACCGATCCTGGTCGCTTCCAACTTGCCTCGGCTGGCATTTGCTTGGTTGATAGCTCAGTGATTGTTACAACTTGATCGCTGGTTTCGGATGTCAGTTGTAATTATTATGGTACTTTTACATGAGAAAATACCTCCAGGGGATGGTGTGTCTCCTTCAGATACTCCTGATAGTTGGGCCGAGTCACCATATACCCGAGACCATCCATAAGCCATATTTGGTCATTGGGCCGTCTCTCCTGCATATGTTCATGTTATGAACCACTTCAGCCCCTTTCTTTTTCTTGGTCACGTGACTCATCACATGACCAGGGCCCAGACCATGATGTCATATGACGTCATGCCTCATGGCTAGCACACCTCTTTAATCTCCACTAACCCTGGTGGGAACTATCTCACAATCGTGTACTTTAGTCTATCCATGTATAGTAGTTTATCCCACGGACCATAGGGTCCGTGCACGCTCCTCTGTACTATATAAACCCAAGGGTCTCAGCTGGCGTCCCCAGCTTTGACCACTTGTCTTCCCGCTACCTTACGGGTGATTAGTGTGCTTGAGCCCACCTTCTGTTTTCTTTATCTCGCCAGGCTCAGTAATAGCCTGTGAAGCCGAGGCCGGTGGTGTGACGTTACCACGTTTGCAACACTTGATCAAAGCTATTTACACCGCCCTCAGGTGAACAGAGCGTCTTATTGCTGAAAATTATGAGATCGGGTGAGCATTTATCCCCATCAGAAGACTGGATCAAGAAAGAAAGCAAATCCATCATATACGGTTGCTGGGCCCAGGCATAAGGGACATAGCACAGAGGCACCATGTGACGGGCCTGGGCATAGCACCCTTAACAGCTTGAATACACGGTCGTCCGCCGTATTAAATAAGGATAACATTGCTTCTTGCCCAAAGTGCACTAGGGCGATCTCTCTGTGGTTTGAGAGATCCAGGTTTGTGGAATACCTGTGACGTCCACCGTCAGCGCACGATATGCGTATGACACCTCTCGTTATTGAGAGTCTACCCCTTTGACAGAACCCACACCATCCAAATCAAGCTGTCGAAGAAGATTTAGCTGCCAGTGGTCTTCCCCTCCCTTACCTCATCCAACATCTTCCCCCGCAAGCGTCCCCAGACGCCGGTTGAAAGATACCGGCGAGTAAGGACAGTAGGATTTCAAAATTTCACAATATGAAGGTTCGGTGCCTGGTTCTCCGGAACAGGCATATTCACAACTCCGCAAATCCCCCTCTTTTGAGGGATTGCTTGAAGCACTTCCACAAGTATCCGAGGAGCCTTATCGGCTCAAATTCAAACAAAGACAAACCGCCCCCCCGCCACAAGAAATGATGTCGTCATCATCGTTAAGCAATGACGATTTGAAGGTGCTTCTCACAGCCCTTCTCAAGGAAAAGGAGGACAGCCCCTCCGCTATCACCAAGAAAGTCGCCGATCCCGGCAAGTGGGACAGCACAAGAGATAAATTCCGGGTGTAGTTCACCCAAATCACCGTCTGGGTCTCGCTCCAGAATTGGGGCTCGGACAAACTAAGGACCGTTGCGGTCCTATCAAGGATGGAGGGTCAAGCCGCCTCCTACACACGGCTTAAGCTAGAGGAGTACTGTGACTTCGAAATCACAGACGCAACCGGCCTGACGGGGAAATCACTGGGCTACCCCCATGGAGATGAAGTGTGGCCCAACTGGAAGGGTCTCCAAAAGGAGATAAAGGACCACTTCCAGATCGACGTGCTCGTGCACGAGTCGCTGCAGAAGCTGAATGGGCTGAAGCAGCAAGGAAGGCCCATCAACAAGTTCCTCCAAAATTTCGAGGTTCTCTTTAAGGAAGCCGAGATCGACAACAGTCATGGCATCGAAATTCTTAAGCGAGCAGTGGACGCTCACGTGTACATGCAGGTCCACCTACACATGTTGGTAGAAGACGACATTTTCGAGTTGATCGACGCATATAGGAAGGTCGCTCGCTCTTTCGAGTCCGCAGAAATCGAATGCGGATTCCAACCAAGGTGCTATGGCAGAGCGCAAAGATACAACCCGCCTAAGGGACCACCGCCTAACCAGCGGTTTACACAGTATGGGACACAACCTGGAAGGGGAGCGCCCATGGAGATTGGGGCAGTGCAGGGGCCCCCAGAAACCCACACATGTTTCAACTGTGGCAAACCAGGCCACATTCGACGGGACTGCCGGCTCCCAAAGAAGCCATACAACCCAGCACAAGATAAGAACTGACCGCTGGTTCAAAATATGCACCAAGTTTGGGTGCCCGATAAAGACGGGTACTACACTGAGATGTGGGCGGTCGTCTCCGAAACTCCACCCGAAACCAAGGCCCATGCAGCAACGTCCTCCCAACAGGACTATATGTCAGACGAAGCTCGTGCCTATTGGGCCAATGTCTTCAAAACAGAAGCCAGGACAAAAGCATCTGAGGCTTTAAAAGGAAGCAGCTAGTCAATGGTAGGGTGTCGCCTAGCAAGCTGGAAAAAATAAAAGAAAAAAGAATAAAATTAGAAAACATCAAAAACATAGTTACTGCACATTTGGACCCCTCAATTAGGGACGATAGTGACAATTCTGTACGATCTGGTTTCAAGCCAACGGGTGCAGCATTATGTAATCATGTACCAGTAAGTAGACCGGACTCCAGGCGTGCCGGTATGAGAGTGGTAGGTGTAGATGACTCGTTGACCGTGCTCAAGGGAGAAATCCCCGTAGCTGGCACGAAGCCTGTAGCCGAACTCTCAGAGTGCACCAACGGAGATTTCCTGGTTAGAACAATCAGCCAGGTGCTGAAAACTTTAATAGATTCTAATACGTCCGTAGGGGGGTCTCTTTGGAGCTTGGTGCCGGACTATAAACCTAGCATGCTTAATTCCCTTTTTAAGAATGAATGTGCTGACCTTAACCTTAACAAAATCCCTACACAAGAAATGATCAGTGGAGGAGAATTCATGGTGGACATTGCTGTCCTCTTCTCCATGGGTAAAGTACAAAAAGATGATAACATAAAAGCACTTATCGACAGTGGCGCCATCAACACCTTTATCGACCGCAAATGGTGCACAAAAAACAAGTTAATCTAATTCCCCTTGTACAACAGATCCAAGTCTTTAATGCCAACGGCACTCCGGGTAAAGCCGGAAAAGTTACTCATCGGGTTGAACTCATTGCAGCGTTGCAGGACCATCACGAGAAGATCAATGCCTTCGTTGTCGAGCTGGGCTCAAATCAAATGATCATCAGCTACGACTGGCTTGCTCGCCACAACCCTACCATCAACTGGGTTGAAAAGAAAATCGATTTCACCCACTGCACCAAAGACTGCGACAACTACAAGTGTCAGCAGAATGGGTACTTCAGCTTCAAACTCCGCATCATTGAGGATGGAGTGGCCGAGAAGGTCCCAGCAGTCTATCATGATTTTCTTGATGTTTTTTCAGAGCAGGAGTCCAATTGCATGCCCTTACGGAAACATTGGGATCACGCCATCGATCTCAAGCCTGACTTCGTTCCAAGGAAGGGGAGAGTCATTCCTCTATCCAATACAGAGTTGGAAGAAGTACAGACTTTCATCGACAAGGAAGTCAAGAAGGGTTACCTCCGACCGAGCAAGTCTCCGCAAACATCCCCGGTATTCTTCATCCCGAAGAAGGATGGTAAAAAATGCCTCGTGATGGATTACAGATATTTAAACGAAGGAACCATAAAAAATGCTTATCCCCTACCACTAATTTCACAACTTATCAACCGCCTCAAAGGCGCAGACATGTTCACAGCAATGGATCTGCGCTGGGGATATAACAACGTCCACATCAAAGAAGGCAACGAATGGAAAGCGGCATTTGTAATACCAATAGGGGCCTACGAGCCAACAGTCATGTACTTCAGGCTTACTAACTCACCCCCTACTTTCCAGAACATGATGAATGACATCTTCTCCGATCAATATGCCTTCCTCATTATCTACATGGACGACATGATGATATTTACCAAGAAAAAGACAAAAGAAGAACACGAAGCGCTGGTCCGCGAAGTCCTACAACGTCTCTGAGAGAACGATCTATATATCAAACCAGAAAAATGTGCATTTTCCAAGGACAAGGTCAAGTTCCTCAGAATGAATGTCTCCAAGAACAGTGTCGAAATGCAAGAAAAGAAAATGCAGGCTATCGCGGACTGGCCGGAACCAACACGCCTTAAACAAGTCCAGGCATTCCTGGGCTTATGTAACTACTATCACAAATTCATTGACCAATTTGCAGAAATCGCAAGACCATTGAACGATCTGACAAAGAAAGACACCCCTTTCCAGTGGGGCGACACCAAACGAGCAGCCTTCCTCACTCTCAAAAAGAAATTTACGGAAGCACCCCTACTTGCATACCCGGATAGTACATGACAAATGTGCATAGAAACCGATGCCTCCGATATTGCAACCAGAGCAATCCTCTGGCAGGAATGCGAAGACAGACAATGGCATCCCTGCGCCTTTTTGTCCCATTTGTTCGATGCAGCCGAGCACAACTACCCCATCTATGACAAAGAATTGATGGCAGTCGTCTGTGCTCTTGAAGAATGGAGACATTATCTAATTGGTTGAGAATGATGTTAGAGATGACAACTCTGATCTCCTCCGGGCCCTCCTATCCAACTCCGAGGTTCCTTAACAAAGTTCCGGACAAACTCCTACAACTCCTACATAGGAGTTACCGAAGTCCTATAGAAGCAGTCGGAGATGGATAGGAAGGCCGGACTTGTGTCCAATGGCATATCAGTATGCATTCCTTATGTCATTTCTTTACCCTATCTTCACTTCGTTCTCATTCCATAACTTCATGCCATTTCCTCTTTGCCTTTACCATTTCCTTACGAAGATCGCTTGTTTCGCTTTGGAGTTGATCGGACTTTGCGCTCGCATCTTTGCCTACCTTATATATATATTCCCTTTCACTCCTGGGCTCTCCTCAGTTGTTCCTGCTACTCCTTGGGCAGCAGCTGAGGTGAGCACCAGCTTTGCTTTACCTTACTGCTATTGCTAATTAGTGTAGTGGGCAATCACTGCCCTTTTACTTAGGTAAATATAGTCGTTCCTGCTACTCCTTGGGCAGCGGCTGAGTGGGCAATCACTGCCCTTTTACTTAGATTTTTCACAAATGATTTGAGGTCTGGACAGATCACAAAAATCTAGAATACTGGAAGAAACCCCAAACCCTCTCAGGGCGCCAGACACAATGGCACGCCCTCCTCCAGGAATTCAACCTCAAATTTGTCTACTGTCCCAGGTCACTAAACTGTGCTGATCCCCTCTCCCATTGACCGGATCACGGCGATGCCGTCGAGAATCTCAACAAGGATGTCATGGTCCTACCCGCCAAATTATTTACAAAAAATATTACATTAGAATCTCCGTTACTACAGAAAATACAAAAAGAATCACAAAAAATAAATGACGTTCTTAATTATTCATACGATACAAATCGGGGGATCTACCTCCATGACTTCACCGGCCGAATTTACGTTCCACCTTCCATTCACGCCGAGATTCTTAAAATATGCCATGATGATCCCCTGGGGAGTCACAACAGGCAGGCCCGCACTTACCATACAATCAATTGCTTCTTCATTTGGCTGCAAATGTGCAAAGACATTATGTCCTATATAAACCACTGCTATACGTGCACCCTCACGAAGGGTTCGTCCAAAGCACTGGCAGGAAAAATCATGCCCCTCCCAATCGCTTCTCATCTATGGGAAGATATCTCTTTAGACTTCGTAACTGGATTACCGGAGGTTGACAAGTTCGACTCCATTTGCGTTATCATTGATCGATTCTCTAAAGAAGTCATCTATGTACCCTGTTCAAAAATGATTTCTTCGCTAGATTTAGCTAAACTATTTCGCAATCATGTATGGTCACAACACGGTATCCCCCGCATGATAGTATCGGATCAGGGCCCGCAGTTTGTGTCATCCTTCACGACCAAACTATGTAAACTATTGGGCATTGAGCAGAAGCTTTTCACGGCCTACCACCCGCAGACAGATGGACAAACCGAGCGAATCAATCGGGAAATGGAGCAATACCTGCGAGCATACGTCGCCAAGAGACAGGACAAATGGCTTGACTACCTCAAGCTCGCACAATTCCACCATAATAACTCCCTCTCCTCCTCCATCGGCTCCACCCCGTTTGCCGTTACCCGAAACTACTCCCCTCGCATGGGTTTCGAAGGGACCTTGGACACCTTGGCAGGAAGCTTCCATGCTGACATGGCATGCACGCATCAGGAAGTACAACAAGCGCTGGAATGCACGTGCGAGAAAATGACTCGCAACCAGGAATCTGCCAGAACAGATGCTCCTGACTACGCGGTCGGTGATCAAGTGTGGCTCAGTATGGATAATTTGAAATTACCATACACTGCCCATAAATTAACTCAGCGATGGCTCAGGCCATTCGAGGTGATATGGACCCTCCCCAATGCAGTAGAACTGCGTCTCCCCACCTCATTCAGGATTCACCCAGTGGTGAATGTATCAAAGGTGAAACCTTATCAATCTCCGCTGCCAGGGCAGCCGATCTCTCGCCCAGATGCGATCGAGGTCTTGGAAGAAGGTCACCCGGAGTATGAGGTTGAGGCAGTCGTTGCCTCCTGTCTGAAATGTGGAAAATTGGAATATCGGGTCCATTGGAAGGGCTATGATGACACCGACGACACATGGGAACCAGCGTCTCATCTGGACAACGTGCACGACACGGTCAACGCTTTCCACCACTCTAATCCCTCAGCCCCTCGTCCTCTTTGTGGTCTTTTCTTGACGGAAATGAACTGCCTCTTTGCTGTTTATGGCCCTGAAGCTGGTACTCTGTTTGCAACGACTCGTCTGGAACTTGAGTCATAGCAAAGGGGGGTAATGTTATGAACCACTTCAGCCCCTTTCTTTTTCTTGGTCACGTGACTCGTCACATGACCAGGGCCCAGACCATGATGTCATATGACGTCATGCCTCATGGCTAGCACACCTCTTTAATCTCCACTAACCCTGGTGGGAACTATCTCACAATCGTGTACTTTAGTCTATCCATGTATAGTAGTTTATCCCACAGACCCTATGGTCCGTGCACGCTCCTCTGTACTATATAAACCCAAGGGTCTTAGCTGGCGTCCCCAGCTTTGACCACTTGTCTTCCCACTACTTTACGGGTGATTAGTGTGCTTGAGCCCACCTTCTGTTTCCTTTACCTCGCCAGGCTCGGTAATAGCCTGTGAAGCCGAGGCCGGTGGTGTGACGTTACCGCATTCGCAACAGTTTGGCCTTGAAGTTTCCATCCATGACAAGTGATCTGGAATACTTCCAGCTGTGTGAAATTGAGTCAGATAGCACTTCAGTCAAAGAAAGCTGTCACAGACTTGGTTAGCTCCTCTGTTGACACTCGGACATTTGTCCCAGGCTGAGGACATGTAGGGCAAAAAAGGGCAAGATCACCCTTCTTTGGCTTCTGACCATTGTGGCTGAAGCCATTCCACTTGAGTAGCTTCAGCAGCCTCCACTGTCTGGCAACCCGAAGCAATTCTCAGTAACAGTCCTGTGTGTGTATAAGTCATTGATTTGGCTAACAGAATATTAAATATGTACTGGCACAATGTGAGGAAAGATATTGGAGGTGATCCTTCAAAGCTTGCTATAGTAGTTCATGCCTGAGGTTCCACATTCCAAGTTATCTCGGATGAAGTCATCTAGCAAGGCGAAGGTAAATGCAGTCCTCAGCATTTGTAATGTTGCAGGGTAAAGCTTGCAGCACAACAGTTGAAGATATTCTGGCTCAGATTCAGAGCACATACAATACTTGATGGATATGAAATGGACACCAGTCACATCCACCACAGTCAGATAATCTGTCCCAGATGGTGGATGAAGGTGTGGTGGAACATCATCTAGATCAATGTCTTCCCATGCCCCATCATTGAAGGGTACTGGACCTTCAGGTGTATTCAGGAATTTATGGCCATAGCTCGAACAAGAACCCCCATCATGACCGAGATGGAGTTCAAAGCCAGTCTATGGAAACATGGTTCAGACTTCATGAAGCCGAGGTAGATTGAAACAAGGAATACCAAGATTAGAGATGAATCCTCGAAGAATTCACCAGTCCACTGCTGGATATGATGAAAAGGATGTCTTTTATGCTGGTCTCAGCAGCATTCGGTGCATAACATAGGCTGGCCGAAACAGTCCGAACACCGATAAATGCCATCTCAGTGGCATACACAACATTCTCAGGGATCTAAAGGAGCTTCCATGTCTAGCAAAGCTTGCAGAAACTCTTCCTTGTGAGTGACCCATTCCTGAAGATAATCATTGGAGGTCTAGATAATCATATAGATCAGTATGATTATGATTGCCAAAATGATATCAGTACATTTTTTGGGGGCAATTGGATAGGCTGAATATCATATAATTCCATATCAACTGCATTCAGCCTTGACCAGACATCATCAAAATAGTGAACACAAGGATATTGAAGGACATACATGTTAGCACCAAAGGTTGACTGAGAGTTGGATGGTCCAGGTTTGCTTGGAGTGGACTGGACAGATTGGGATGGAGTTGCCGAAGCTGAATTCTTGATAGCCTCTCTGACAAGAGTCATCTTGGGCCCCCTTGTGGTGTTCTTGGTTATCCATCTGGCATGAGTCACCCTTGCAGAATTGATCTTTCGTTTGTGTGGATTCTTTGGCATTCTTAGACCGACAGGAGGCAGGATAGCAGAATCAGAAACACAGATACAGCTCACTTCATACTACAAGCCATCACATGAATTAGCATCAGATATCACCCACGTGATTTTTCGGACACTATAGCATGTTATCTCAGCTAGTTGGAGCTGAGTCTATGCACTTCAGAACTTTGTTCAGTGATAACGGCATTTCCAATTTAGAAATACTTTGATCCAATCACTTCGGCTGAGCATTCGAATCAGTCACTAAGCTCTTCGGTAGGCTCAGGAAGCCTTTCAAAATAACAATTCAGTCCAAGGTTCAGGGCGTTGAGTTCGCTAACAGGGGCCTCGGTCTACATGACTCACCTTTATGAGACATTGTAGTCACTATAGGCACCAGGCCCAGGGTGTCTTACTTCACTCAAGGATATTACAGTTATTGGATGACCTTCACTAACTCAATAACATAGGCACAGAGGTGTAGACACTCTATTGAACAGGGAAAAAGGAATGTATTGGGCTACACTTTGAATCTTTTCACCACCATGTCTGACTACGAGGAGAATAATACCATCACTGAAACTCTGGAAACCATCAACAAATGCTCAGAGGATACAATGGAGGAAGGGGATCGCCCTGCCAAGGATGTCTCAGCTGAACCCGATGCAGGGCCGTCTCACCTTCCAACCATTTTGGACAATGTGCTGGAGATTCTCAGAGAGCAATGGCCTTCATGGAAGGCTACCAGAGGTAAAAAGCGACAAAAAATCTGGATGGCTCTTCTCACTCAGATCCGATGTCTGAGGGAGAATCTGACTCTGGGGGATGTCGTGTGGGACCGTCAAGTTCAGGTGAGAAATATCTGCTACCATGTAAATTGTGGATTGCTAATTTCCCATAGGAATATGAGAAATGGATGCAAAAACAGGGCTGAAAGGTGAAAAGAAGGGATGGTGCCACCCTCTGAAATACATGGACAGCTTGGTCAGTGATCAGAGAGCAGCAAAAAGATGATATCAAGAGAATGATCAAGGAGCGATTTGGTGCCCGACCAGGATCATCAGCAATGTTCCAGCACTACCAGACAATGCTTGCCAAGGTGATGGAGGGCCTGTCTCCCGAGGAAATCAAGCAGGCAGAGGCAACTGCTGCTGAATGGAATGCACAGGGTGCTATGACTGAAGCAAAGGCTCAGTAAGTATTTCTGAAGTTATGAGTTTATGTTGAAATCTTAGCCAAGGTAGGTTTGCAACCAGAGGTATCGCATCTGCCATGAAACAGTTTGCTGAAGAGATGTGGAAAAGAGGAGGGATCCAAATGGTAGTAATAGCTGGATTCAAGGATCAGAAGGGCGAAGTATTCTCTAACTAGTAAGTCAATTTTTTTCTGATGTAGATACCGACATCTGATATGAATAAGCTTTGATTTCAACTCAGCAATTGAAAATGGTCCAACATTCCAGCACTTTGAAGCCATCCAGGGGGACTGGGATAGGTATCTTGGGAGATGTTTCACTCTGGCCAATGACAGAGTGAAGGGTGATAATGAGGATGAGGATATGAGCCAGGTAGATGCCAGAAGACGGAGGAAGCCGAGGCAAAAACGCGGAGATGATGCCATGAATATTATCAGGAACAACACAAGCAACTCAAAGTGAGAAGCAAGTGAGGCCGAAACCATGGAATAGACTAAGGTGCGGCAATAGGCACACACGCAGAGAATAAGCCACAGCGATGAGAATTCCAAGAACGAAGGCTAATTACAGGATATGTACTACTTAT
>JBBPKS010000204.1:0-17515 GCA_038089355.1 Pulveroboletus ridleyi | reverse complement strand
CTCAGGCCCGAGCTCCGGGAAGTCGGGGTCTTCATCGGAGGAGTCGCCTCCGGGGCCATCCGGACCTTCCGGGCTTCTAGGACCATTGGGGGGTGTGCGAGGGATATCTCGTTCTTGGGGTAGGTTGGACAATGATGACTCGTTATCCTCAAGTTCGGTAATCCGCGCATCCAGAGTTGGCGAATGTTGGAGGGCATGAGCCTGGGAAATGGATGCCGGAGTACGGCGGGCAGAAAAACTGTGGAATTGGTCGATGAGGGTGGGACCTCGGCGACTGCTTGCGAATACGCTGAGTGGGTTGAAACGTGGGGATGGGGGTGGGTTTGCGCCAACAGCGCATGTTCTGGAGCGTGTGATGCGAGTGGCCATGTCGGATGCAAGTTAGGAGTTATAACAAGAGGCAGTTTGAATATACTGTTAGGACCGGGATCTCCGGGAGGTAACTCCGGAACTCTGGAGTTTGAGCAGGACTTGGCTTCACTGTATATGGTGCGCCCTTGTCACAACTCCGGGGGTGTCCTGTAATTTCGGAGCAGGCGGAAGAAGTCGGATTGGTCTTGTTGCAAGCAACAAGGCCGAGGATGGTTCAGAAGAGAGTCTTAGAGACTCAAGGGGGTCAGAGTGAGCTTGGGAGACTGTCCAAGTTGATATTCAAACTGGTGTATCTACTACAAGTGTGGGGACTTTATATACGGGAGTAGAACATAGGTCTTACTAATAGTCCGGAGTGCGGATGCTAGGTATACCGGAGCTGTGCTCCTAAACAGGCACAGGGACAGAGGGTGAACTGGGGCAAAGCTAGTGGCTATGTACTGTAAGCGAAGAATGGAGCATAACACTAAGAACAAGGAATGCTAAATACAGAGGGTCTGGGGTGTCAGGAATGCAGACTCATCGAGAACGTACCGGAGGTCGCAGGAAAGGTATCCGGAGTTGTCCGGAGTTGAGTCCAGAGTACTGGATTCGATGGATATGACAAGTACCTCCTTCTCACCACGATTTCTCATGTAGAGGAGATCCTCCCATGCAAGGAACCATGGGTGATGCCTCACCTGGGATATGACCTTCGAGAAGAAGGTGTCATCCTGGTATCCTATATGGATAGCATCTAGAAAATCGGGCACAGTCCTGTATGAGATGGGTGGGGCCCTGGAGGCCTTGGCGGATTCGAGAATCGAGGGATCCTCCTCCACACTAGCACAAGGAGTGTCCTCGACTCTCTTTTCCACAGCTAAAGCCATTTCTTGGGCTTCCACCAGGTGGTTCTCCCACTTTTCCTTCAGACACGAGCTCTGCCGCGGTACTTTGCTGATGGCGGCAAGCTTTAGCTCTTGCCATCAGTTGGGAGGAAGATCATCCCCCTCTGGATCCAACTGGGTGTTGGCACTTGCCCAGTCCAGTTCTTCATCGGAGGCCATATCGCCCCCTTCACTCTTGTAATAGTGAGACAGGAAGTCCACTACAAGGTTCTCAGAACCCTTCGCGTAGACGATGGTAGTGTTGAATTGTGACAGGTAGTCAAGCCATCTGACTTGCCTACCAGACAGCTTACGCTGCGTCTTGAGGTAGCTGAGTGCCTCATGATCAGTTACGATCATGAATTTGAAGCCAAGGGGTTTATCCTCCCATTTGAGGAGTCCCTCAATGATTGTGAGCGTTTCCCGCTCAAAGGTTCAATAGTTTTGCTGAGCATCACTCAGCTTCTTCGACATGAAGCCAGCAGGCCTGCATGTCTTCCAATTGGGCCCTTGCCCATATAGTGCGCCCACCCCGTATAGGGAGGCATCACACACGAGCCATATAGGCTCATCCTTCTTCAAGTCAATTGGCCTGAGGATAGGGAATTTACATGCCAGATCCTTAATGATCTGGAAACACTGGTTGTGGATTTCTCTCCACTGGAATGGATGTCTGTTCCATTGTATCCCAGTCAATGGCGTAGTATATGCTGACATATCTGGCATGAACTGTGCCAGGTATTCCACCAGTCTGACAAACCATTGGACCTTGTTCAGTGAACGAGGGGTTCTCCAGTTCCAGATGTGGGACATTTTGTCCTTATCGGCATGTATGCCCTTCTGGTCAATTAAATGACCAAGGCAATCTAGTCTCTCAGTGTATAGATTGCACTTCTCCTCCTCAAGGTAGAAGTCAGCCTTCACCAGTGTTTCAAACACAATCTGGAGGTGCCATTCATGGTCCTCCAATGTGTCAATATAGATGAATATATCATCTAGATAAACGTATATGAAGCGTCTGATGTGATCTCGGAAGATCACTGTCATTAGACATTGGAACATTGTGGGGGCATTGCAGTCCCCCTGTTGCATGACCTGGCTGATGAAGGTCCCATATATGGTGGAAAAGGCCATCTTCCAGATGTCCTCTGGCTCCACCCGGACCTGTTCATACGTGTTAGACAGGTCAATTTTTGAGTGATACTTCACTTGGGCCACATCCATCTGGATCTGGTCCTGATCCGGAAAGGGCATTACATCCTTCACTATGTTATCATTTCTCTTGCGGCAGTCTATGACTGTCTGGAACTTCTGTCAAGTCCGGTTCCTCCGGACTCAAGTCTGATCGGAGTTCCGAGGGTTAGTGTACGAAGTTCATAGGACGGACGAACGGAGTTCGGAGCGACAAGGGGGTACCTAGGAGGATGTTGGCGCAGGACTTGTGTGTCGCGCCCTTGCCTAGACTCTGTCCTCGTATTTCATAGGAGGGAAGGAGAGAGAAGGGAGAGAGAAGGGAATCAGACGAGAGACAGGAGGTGACTGGTTTGATATTCGTACTGAGGTACAGAAACGGAGTACAGGAAGCTTATATACTAAAGTCCGGTCCGGAGTTCGGACAGAGGAATGGAGGGGCATATGGTAAGGTACGTCAGGTAAGAGGAAAGCATGTGGAGACAGGGAACATACGTAGGGAGATCATATGGTGTGGCGAAGGGTCTAAGGGATGAAGCTAAGGGTCGTAACTAGGGAATGGAGGGTCAAAGGTACAAAGGGAATACTAAATAAGGAAAGCGAGCGAAGTCCGATACTAGGAGAACGGAGTCCGATATGGAAGGGACGAAGTCTGGGTGAAGAGGCCCGGAGTTGGGCGAATGAGGCCCGGAGTAGGGATTCAGAGTCTGGAGTTGATAGGGGCTGGGACGGATATGACAACTTCCCACTTTTCTTTGGGATGCATAGCATTGAAGTGGCCTGTGGGACACTTTTCATTACCCACCAGCCTGCTGTAGGAGCCTGCGGCCTCCTACAGTTGTAGGTTGTCCTTTCTAGCTCTTCCAGGTGCCCATCAAGCGTCCTAGTCGTGTCCAATGTCCGTCTGTACCATCTCGAGGTCAGTCCGTTCCGTCTTTCGTTTATCCGTTCACCTGACTTGTGTATCCGGTCCCGGGTTCTTGTGCATCCGTTTCATCCGGTCCGGTTCCGTCTACTGGATCGCGTGTTCATATTTATCGCTCATCGGTTCTAACACTTATTTGCATCTTGTTTAACTTTCCGCTACGACTATTTGACTTTCTTGCCATCTTGCTACTTAGATTCAAGCGTCCCTTCATAGGGCCTCAGTTGTTACCATAGCTACAAAGTCCAGGGAAATGCCCAGACTATAAAAGTCTTGTATCGAGATCTTGAATCTCATCAGTTTGCTACCCACTGGTCATCTCTATCGTCGGAAGTCCTTCTCCTCGTCGTCGAGATCGTCCTCGACACCGTTTTTCTTCATCATCGTCAGTATCCGGGTCCTCGTCCTTGACCCCTCGTTCGTATCCAGCCCTCGTCCTTGGCCAGGTTTCTCCCCTATCATCATCAATCTCACTCAGCTTCATCAATTTCACTCATCTTCATCAATTTCTGCTCGTCTTCGTCAGTTTCTCTTCATCTTCGTCAGTTCCATTCGTCTTCGCCCCCTATCGCTCTCGATCCGGTCCCATCTGTGACCACACCCGCGCGCACCCGGTCCTCACTGTCAACCGGAATATTAGTCTCCTGTCCGGAACATCGTCCAGAACCATCTGGTCTCACTCTCGTGCACTGAGGTCGGTCGTAGTTGTCTGTCCCCGGTACTAACCCTCCACAGGACCCCTTGGGACGAGGAAACTCGACCCCCACTCACATCACCCCACAACCACTATCTATCTTTCACCACAGTGGTGTAAAGTCGGATTTTATCCAACAGTTGCTGTTTCAGAGCGTCTGCGCAGCGCAGGAGGTGGTAAGCATATTGTCATATCCGTCCCAGCCCCTATCAACTCCGGACTCTGAATCCCTACTCCGGGCCTCATTCGCCCAACTCCGGGCCTCTTCACCCAGACTTCGTCCCTTCCATATCGGACTCCGTTCTCCTAGTATCGGACTTCGCTCACTTTCCTTATTTAGTATTCCCTTTGTACCTTTGACCCTCCATTCCCTAGTTACGACCCTTAGCTTCATCCCTTAGACCCTTCGCCACACCATATGATCTCCCTACATATGTTCCCCGTCTCCACATGCTTTCCTCTTACCCGACATACCTTACCATATGCCCCTCCATTCCTCTGTCCGAACTCCGGACCGGACTTTAGTATATAAGCTTCCTGTACTCCGTTTCTGTACCTCAGTACGAATATCAAACCAGTCACCTCCTGTCTCTCGTCCGATTCCCTTCTCTCTCCCTTCTCTCTCCTTCCCTCCTACGAAATACGAGGACAGAGTCTAGGCAAGGGCGCGACACACAAGTCCTGCACCAACATCCTCCTAGGTACCCCCTTGTCGCTCCGAACTCCGTTCGTCCGTCCTACAAACTTCATATACTAACCCTCGGAACTCCGATCGGACTTGAGTCCGGAGGAACCGGACTTGACACATATTGCTTACATTCATTGACAAGCAGGATTCAGTGGTTCACCTCCTGCAGTGGGGGGAGCACTTGTTTCACTCTTCCCAGTCGACTTTTGTATTTCTGGAACCATTGGTTCTGTAGGTGGGGTATATCCTTTTCACATAATCTCATAACTGCAAGCTGCAGTCATTTTTCATTCACGCTTTTTAATTTTGTAGTTTTCATACTACTCCCCCTCCCCTCCATTGAGCCCTCATGAGGTGTTGACACCATTGTAGGGCATGAAAGTCAGTGGGAGATTGGGGTGGTGCTGGGGCAATGGATGCCCCTAGCACTGGACGAGGATTTGTCCAGAAGGGGGATGGTAGTGCCCCCCACAATCCACGAGTTAGATGTGAAGTTGACAATGGTGCGGTGTTGTTGTAGGAAGGGTATTTCCAGGATACAATCGTAGTGATTAATGTTAGCTACATCAAAATACGTGTGGGCAGTAAATTCACCAACAACAACAGAAGATTCACTCCCATGGGTGATCTTCGAGCGGCTGCCTATGCAGCCCAATTGCAGTGTGAGCTGTTGTGCAAGGGGATATACCTCCATCCGGGTGACCTTCGCAAATGTGGGGCTCATGAAATTGCTGGTACTACTGGTATCGATCATCGTGTAGGCCGGACACCCATTGATGGTGATCCGGGCCATCGCATATGCATGTAGTGCTGGTGCAATCACTGGTCGACTACTGGGATTATCCCCAGGCCCCATCCATGTATGCATTGCATACCTGAAGGAACAGGAGTTAACTTCCCCCATCACACTCTGGCATGCTACATTGAGTGCAGCCAGCCATGCCTGCATGAGATCAGGTGGTTTGTCCCGTGGGATGACCATCGACCCATGTGCAGTCTTGACCACTAGGTCATCCGGGTACATTTTGATCCGGAGTGGAGATCACTCTATGAACTCCTCCATGATTATATTATATGATGTGGTGACTTCTCGCCTGGTGAATGAGGCACATGGGCAAGCCTGTACTGCCTTGGATCTGAGGTTCCAAGTGAGGAATACACGGTATCCCTTGAAGATGTGAACTTGTTTTGCAAGTTTGGTCATGGCTGTGTGGACATGGTTGATATTGAGGCCATGTCCTATCATCTGTGCACGATTGCACTTGTCCCAGCCTCAGTCGTACTCCCATTGAGCATGCTCAGACAGGTATGACTGGGCTGCACTCAATGAGGGATCTCCCTCGTCAATATCAGCTTTGATATGGGTGATACATTGTCGGCACTCGAGGCAGTCACTGCCCTCATGGATCACCCCTTATATCAGGGACCATGTCCATCTTGGCCGGGGGTTCTCATCCCCTTGTAGTCCAAGGCCCAAAGGGGGTGAATCTCCATTGGCAATCTCCATCACCATGCACCGCACAAACTGGTCATCATCCAGCAGGTCATGCATGGCACCCAAGTAGGTGATGGGTTCGTTGTCTTCTTGGATGTCTGAGCACTCCAAATACAGCTCGAAGCAGTCATCAACTGCTTGGTTTTCATCGGTGGGGTCATCATCAACCCCTTCAGTAGCCTCTACTATGTGCCCAGGGTCAACAGGGGCTGCTACCTCATTGTCATGTTCAGTGTCAATACTGCCGGTCGGGGGTTCATCTCCTTGTTCTTGTATGTCTACAGTGTACAGTCACAGTTTTCCTGCTGGTGGTATATCCCTGTGAGGTTCACACTGGTTGGCCATATGGCCTTCCTTACCACAATGGAAGCAGGTGATACCCTGTATTCTCCTCTTATCCAGTGGTTGAGACTGTCCTTTCATCTGGGTTGTCAGACCCTTTGACTGGGGAGCACCTGCTCCTGCCTTGCCCAGACTTACAGTCTTGGGTGAGTTGGCCATCCTTCAATGGAACAGCATGTTACTGTGACACACGAATTTGTGCATGTCGTCTGAGGTCCCATCGACCCTCTTCCCCTGTGGGTACAAACTACTTCATCCTTGGGAGGTTTTCCTCCCAGAGCCAAAGTGGCTCATTCTCATATGCAAGCTGATAGCCTTCTGGGCGGTTTCCATCTGCCGGACCTCCTCAAGGATCTCCTTGATGCTAGAGTGCTCAGCAGATATACTGCAAGCCTCGAAGATACTACAGATTATTGTATGGGGCAACCCATGGAGGAACTTCCTCCTGAACAAATAATTGTCCAGGGGCTGTACCATCCAGTACGCATGATGCCTGAGGTTGTTGTAGAAGGCGAGGGCCCCCTTCTCAGAGGAAAACCTTGTGTGGTCATACTGGTCTGCTGCATTCTGTGCTGAGGCCTTGTGCATGAAGTGTTTAAACAGCCCAGTGATCAGGTCCTTGAAGGACCAGAACTGGGTTGCTCAATCCAGTGATTCGACCTCTTGGTCATACCACTAGGAGGCTAGGTCCTCCAAGTACAACTCTGTGTACAGTACAGGATCTTCATTGTGATCCAGTCCAGTGATCTTGAACATATGGAAGTACTTCAACAACTGGCTCAGCCAGTCATTGAACTTCTTGAGGTCGTCCTGACCTCCATACTTCCCTGGTTTGGGTAGATTCATCACCTTCACCTCAAGCCCTACTGGGCTGGTCAGTCACCTGACTTGTTCCCATATATGCTGCATGTATTGCCGCTGCATGTAATCCATGTAGCGTGCGTTACCAGGAGTGAATCCCCTGAGATAATTCCAACGATGAGGTTGTCCAGTGGGCTCACCTCCACCACTCCTCATGTCAGATTGGCCATTGGATTGGCCATTGGATTGACTACCATCATCTGGATCCCCTGGATCATCTGGGTCATTTGGAGGTCCCCCATTGAGGGGTCCTCCCCATGAAGAGTCACCCTCCTCTGCATCACATCGCCTATGAGGCCGTTCCTCCTGGCATGGGGCAGGTAGTTGGCCCTCATTGGTGTCATGACCACGGTCTCCCTGAACAGGTCCATTACTGGATGGTCAGCCATTCCCTGCAGCATTATTCACTACTACAGTATGATCTCATGCCATTCAATGCAGGAGGGCTCTTTCCCTCTGTCCTGGGGTGCTGTACAGATGGCACATGATGTCGGAATCCCAACCCAAAAGGTATGCTGGTCAATTCGGCATATTAGGGGTGAGGCCCCATTCTGTTGTCATACAACTAGCAGGGGCACTTTGGCTATGGGACATTACCGTTCCTCGCCTCACTGGGCCGCCTGCCTCACTATGGAATGTGAGGTCCGCCTTGATGGGTACCAGGCTTATCGCCTAGTCGGATGTCCCATCGTCATTTGTGAATCTTCATCGCAATCATTCCAGCATTGCAGCATTATGCTGCCTGGGATTTATCCCATGATTGTGGAACCCCTCGGGTCCCATGTCATATCTCAACCATTGATATTGCATGTCCATGAGAAACTCGTCGATGGTGGCAAGGGCTGTTCTGGGATCAATGGGTACATTTCCCTCAGATTGGTCCCTCAGCAGGAGCAACATGCCCCCCATGTAGGCCTGTATAATTGGGCTCTCAGCCCTTGGGCCTGGTGATGCCTCCAGCGAGGTCAATGAATGGTTGACGTTCTCAGGTTGCGGGGTTAATGGGCTCATGAGGGCAGGTCAGCTTCCACTGCCCTTCCTCTGCTGTCCTTGACACTGCTCAGCATCTGGGAGGCCTGTGCCTCCTCTGCTACTGCTGCACCAGATCCAGGTTCCATGCTTGGTCCCAGTGTCTGGCCCATTGTCGGGATTTTTACCCCTATCTTGACGACCTTAGAATCCCTCGGGATTTCCTCGGGAGTTCTGGGTGGTCATGAGCTACCTGTTGAGGGGTTTTCCCCTCTTCCTGACAGTCTGGTTACCGTCAACTTTGCTTGGCTGTGGGTCATTGTGCAACTCATCGTGAATACACATTTTCACATTTCAAAAAAATTGTAAGGTTGCTGTATTGGGTGCTCTGCACCCTGTCCTCACTCCTTACTCACACTGGTGAAGTGTACTGAGTGGTATTCACAGATGAGTAATGTAGGAGTAATATATGAGGATTGGCCTGTCATCAGGATGGGCCTCTCCTTTTTATCTACCTACCGCACATGTGATTACCTCATATCACATGCGCTCATAAGTATGCAATCAGGGGTTATTACCCCATTTAGTATCTACAGGGGCTACTGCCCCTTACACAATGTCTATCCCCTAAAAACAAGATACCCCATATGGAGGTTATGTATGTTATTCTACCATATCATTGTATATATGTTTTATGTAAAGTTAGTGATGTAGCTAACCTAATAATGTACCCAAATGTGCAAGAATCTTCCTATCTTCAAGCATATCTTTTTTACACTCTGAATCACACTTTTGCCTACACTTTGCCACACTTTGGGTTACACTTTGGCTACAATTTTTATGCACTCTTGGCTACCCTTTGACTACACCCTTGGCTTCGACCCAAATCTCTTAAATTTGTCAAAATCTGCATGTAAAAAGATGTAATAGTGTTATGAATGACTCATTGGTTCACCGAATCCTTACCTAACCTATTGGCTGGACGACCATGGGAGACAAAATGAATGTGGCTGATAACAGAGCTACCCAGCAAGAAGGAGGAAAGCCCATATCAAGAGCCAGCTGGAGCAGTATCTGCAGTAAAGCCAATCCCAAGGGACAAGGAATGAATCCCTTAGCAGATGAGAGAGAGCCAATCTGACAAGTGGCTAAAGCTGGGGTTCCCAGCTTTAGGCCACTGTCCTTATATATTGCCTGGGTCCACACATGGACCAGGATCTAACTACTATACATGGGAAGGTAATGACAGTATGGTAATAAATGTGAGAAGAAATGGAAGGATGAATGGAGATGAGATATGCAAGGCTGCCATGAGGCAAACTCTGAGATCTGGATCTATGTAGATCCATGGAGATAGATAATATGCTATATAAGGAGATATTAGATCAGATCAGGGAGATCTAGGAGATGGCATGGGAATGCCATGGAGATCCAATCGGGGAAGGTCTATAATAGTCTACATGTGTAACTCTTAAGGCATGATGTCATGGATGATGTCAGAGTCTGGACTTATCACATGACTAGTCATGTGATTGGCCTCATGGAGGTCATGTGATTGGCCTCATGGAGGTCATGTGATTTAAGGAGCATGAGGATAGAAGAAATGTGGTAAAGGAAGGTGTGAGACATAGTTAGGTGCAAGGGGATTCATAACAAATAGTACAGTAACTGAATTAGTGAAGTGCACTCAGTTGTGAACAGTATTTGAACAATATTGACTGAACTCTTATTAAAGATTAACATCAAGTTTCATAGAGAGAGAGAAGGAAAAGATATAAGCTCATGTATGCCTATCACACAAGGGAAATCCCAAGGTAACAAGTTATCATATCTGGTTCAATCTGGCACCTTAGATCTAACTCCAGACTCAACTATGGACATATCTCCTGTGATCTCTGGTGTGTTCTCAATAAGTTCACATCTCTAACATTCCAGATAAACTGTATTTAGTCATCCTTATTCTTTACTTATGTTCTGTTCTTCATTCTATATATGTACATAGCCACTAGCTTTGCTCCTGTCTGTCCTCTGTTCCTGTGCTTCACTTAGGAGCACAGCTCTGGCCCACTTAGCATCTGCCCTCTGGACTTTTAGTAATACCTATGTTTTGCATATAAGTCTCTATACTTATACTTCTGTTGTACATACCTCAGTTTGAATATCAACTTATATCCTCCAGTTTTTGACCAATCTGACCCCCCTTGAGTCCCTGGACTCTTCTCTGACCCAACCTTGACCATTTTTACTTGCAACAAGGTCAATCTGACCCATTTCCTGTCCTCTGAAATTATAAGACATCACTGGACTTGTGACAAGGGTACACCACATAGGGTAAAGCCAAGTCCTGTCTGAACTCTAGAGACCTGGAATTACCCATCTGGAGATCCAGTCTTAACACAAGTGGTCAAAGCTGGGAACACTAGCTGAAGCACAACATATCACTTTATATGCTACAGAGATATATACATGGACTATAGAGTCCTGTGTTTGATCCAGTCCAATTCCATCATATATTGCTTTCTTGATGTCTTGCTACTTAGATTTGAGTGTCCCTTCATAGGACCTTGTGTGTTACCATAGCTACAAAGTCTAGGGAAATGCCCAGACTATAAAGATTTTGTATTGAGATCTTGAATCTCATCAGTTTTGCTTGCCACTAAGTCATTTCCTATTGTCCAAATCTCTCTCCTCATCATTGGGATCATCCTTGACATCATTTCTCTTGTCATTGTCAGTTTCCAGGTCCTTATCCTTGATCCATTTTTCATATCTGGTCCTTATCCTTGGCCAGCTTTTCTCCTATCATTGTCAATCTCCTTCATCATTGCCAATTTCCTTTCCATCATTTTCATTTCCCTTTATCATTGTCAATTTCCTTTCATCTTCATCAATTTCCTTTATCTTTGTTAAATTCTTCATATCTTTGACCCCTTTTGCCCTTGATCTGATCCCATTCACAACCACATCCATGCATGCCCAGTCCTTGTTATCAACCAGATTAATTGTTTCCTATCTAGAACATTGTTTAGAACCATCTTTTCTCACTTTTGTGCACTGAGATCAGTTGTAGTTATCTGTCCCTGGTACTAAACCTTCCACAGGACCTCTTAGGACAAGAATACTTGACCCCTATACATATCACCCTACATCAACAATCAATAATGTGATCCTCTTGAGGTAGAACCGAGCAAAAGTTACCTTGGTCAGGTGTCATATCTGCTCCAAACCCTGTCCTCTGAACCCTTCACTCCATTTCCAAACCTCCATATCCTGGACTTTGTACTTCCACACCTGGACTTCTTTCTTTCCTCTTGGACTTTCATAGTTACTATATTTAGTATTCCCCTTGTCCTTCTTTGACCCTTCATTTTATCCTTGACCCTTTATTCTTACCTTAGACCCTTCACCACACCATATGCCTCCTCCTACATATGTTCTCCATTTCCATATGCTTTCCTCTTACCTGACATACCTTACCATGCTTTTTTCCATTCCTCTATCTGAACTCTGGACTGGACTTTAGTATATAAGCCTTCTATATTCCGTCTGTGTACCTCAGTATGAATATCACATTAGTCTCCTCCAGATCCTCATTCAGTCTCTTGGTCTCTTGGTCTCCTCCTCCCTTCCTATGAAATACAAGGACTGAACCTTGGCAAGGGTGTGACACATAAGTCTTGCACCAAAGTCCTCCTAGGTATTCCCTCTCCATTCTATCCTCCATTCATCCTCTGATAAACTTTGTGCACTTACCTTTGGATCTCCAACTGGACTCAACATCAGGTCCTTACAGTATATTCTGGGATTGGCCTAGAAGTAAAGTTTGTATTGCATCATGAACAGTGTCAGAAATATCATTTATCTTATGATATCTTATCTTATCAGAGGGTTGTAGAATATTCCGGAAGGTTCTGATGATGTCATCTTAGGTAATTGTTCTGTAGTGTTATATGATATTCCATAGCATAGCTATACCAGTAGTATATAAACCTGTCTGTACATATGTTTATTATGCTTGAAATTCATCATTTTATGGTGCTTTGTATTTTGTGAAGTGATCCTGATGTAACTCCAAGTGTAATTCTTCTCTTTGCCAAGCACATTTTGCACTTCCTGTCATCACCCCTTTTCCCACAATTTTCTCACTTTTTTATCTTTTCTCACTTCTTTTCTATTATTGCCTAGCTGGTCAAGCCCTTCACTTCCACTAGTAAATCCCTCAAACTTCAAGTGTTAGTGATCCCTCCCACACAGAAGATCTCTTTCTAGAAGCCTATCAGACTATAAATTGACTTTACCCTAACATTTTTCATCACATATAGCTATGTTAAAGCCACCTGGGCCCAGGGTTAAGAAATTATAGTACAAGACCACTTGAAAACTCCTGCATAGCATGGAAATATGTAGCTTGTATACACACTTGTCCAGCATATAAATAAGAATGTTGCTTTAGGTATAGTGCACTAGTTTCAGTTCACCTGTGCTGACTAACAGGTGCAAACAGTCCTTATAGCAATAGTTGGGGCAGGTTCATGTGATCACCTGAAATGTCATGCCAATATACACATCATTACCACATAGTTCAACACTGGGCTATACTTATCTACCCATCCTTGCCAGAATCCCAATTAGTCAAAGCAAGTTATTGAAGAAGCCATGATCTTATTTGTCTAAAGAAGCCTGGAATTTCTGAGAGTACTCACTGCATCTATTTTCTCACATTCAGTTTCATTCCCCTGAGAGTCCACTAGGAGCATTGGGATTCAAACAGACACAGTGAACCATCTATACCTCTCTTGGCTCAGCAATGTCTAGCTCTACCATTCCTACCATTTACCCTCCCACTGAGCATACTCACAAGACTGTCCCTCATCTCTATAACAACAATGAGCTACCCTTCTCTGAGCACTATGAGCTGACAGGACACTCCATTTATTTTCCTTATCTATTTCATTATCTTATCTTTCAATCCTTTATGATCTTTCCAGAACATTCCATGATGTCATTGGCCCAGACCCTATGTCATCGCTAAGCCAATGACTCATTATGATGTCCTCATCCTCCTCCCACACTTGCCCTAAACTACCTATATATGTATATAAACCTGTTAATACACTGTACTATCCCTCACACTTGGAATTTATTATTTCTCCTCATCTCTACTATCAGTATTCTGTGGTCTTTTGAGGTTCCTGATATAATTCCAAGCATGCTCTTTAGTGCTGTCACACTTAGTGACCTTGCTCCTCACCCTTTGCCCTATTTGTCTTCAAGTTGCCTAGGTTGCTAAGCCTTTTGCTTGCCCTAGTTTCTCATCACACTCCTGCCTTCTGCTGAGCCATTGGAAACCCTATTGGGGGACCTTTGGTAGATGTGCTATGAACCATTCCTGTCACACAATCCCATGTCTGTGTCATCTGCTCAGGCCATTGCTACTCTCCCCTCACCACACATACTCTTGCCAGTGGTCACCCCCTTTGTGCTCACCATATCCCTTGCCAAGTTCCCCAATCCACTCCAGTTGTCCAGGACCCATCTATCGATCCCAACAACATCCCTACACCAGCCTTCCTAGATGTAGTGGACGTTGTCCACTTCTGACCACTCACCTTCAAGGCACATTAAGTGATTCAGGGACTTATTGAGATTGTCGACACCACCCCCAAAGTATATCACCACTGCCCACTTACTCTCACCAAATACTGCGCCATTGAGTGTGGTTTTTCTGAAGCCAACATTTTCCTTCTTAAGTTCATTGACAGTCTCTAACCATATTGTCCCTGCAATCCTCTGACTCCTTCCCCCATATAGAACTTAGAATATCTGGAGCTTCCTGCCAGAAAGAAAAGAAGCCTGAGGTCAAGACCCCCAGTATTTTTATCTACAATCAGGAAGCCTTTGTCTTTGATGAATGATATGCCAATTGGATAGAGTGGTACCAGTACTGTTATACCATATACAATAACCTAATTGTTTTTCACTTTCTCTTCACACCTTCACCAGTCATGTGACCAGATCACATGACATGGCCTAGACCATGACATCATATGACGTCATAACATGTGGTTACTTCACCCTTTTCATTACCATTGTTATGCTTCTATATCACAGAACTCTCTCACACCTGTGGGATATCACTTACCATATGTAGTATATATTCACACCTTATCTGTAGCACAGCTTGGTCTATGTGCATACCTTTGCAATATATAAAGGGTGTGCCCTCAGCTGGTATCCCCAGCTTTGGCCACTTGTTCCTTGGGTTAAAATCTTGGACGATAAGTGCTCTCCTCTGCTCTCATCTCTTTACAAGGCTTTATGGCAAGCCTTTAGTCACTCGGCTTTGGTGTTTCACGTTTTGCATAACACTTGGCCAAAGCTTCATACTGTAACCTAAGTATGTGACCCACCCGACATTCAGGGCTTATCATTAGCAGAACCCTGAGAGTGTGTGAGTTTTTATCTGTCTCAGAAGAATTAAGAAAGAAAGAAAATCCACGTGTTGTGGTTGCTGGGCCCAGGCATAAGGGACATTGCATAGTGGTTCCATGTGATGGACCAGGGCATACCACCCATAACAGGTTGTATACACACTCATCCAGCATATTAAATATGGATAATGTTGCTGCTTGCCCATAGTGCACTAGGGTGTTACCTCTGTGATTTGAGGTAACCAGGTTCATGGAATACCTGTGACGTCTGCTGTCAGTGCACAATACACATTCGACACCACTTGTTATCAGGCATCTACCCCTATGGGCTCTTCACCTGTCGAAGTAACTTGTTTGAAGAAGACCAACCACTGTGAACCCCTCCCCTGCATGTTATTCCAACCCTCACCCCCGCAAGTGTGCCCAGAGGCTCATTAAAAGATACAAGTCAGTAAGCACTGTCAACCTGTCTGCCCCTGGATCCCCCAGTTTTGAAGGGCTCTATTCTGCCCTTCCCAAATTAGAGCAGCTGGCACCTCAACCCACTGCTAACCCCACACCTCTTACCAGAACCTGCCCCTGCCACACATGAGAAGAACCTCACCAAGAAATGTCCTCTTTCTCTCTGTCCAATGATGAGCTTAAGGCTCTCCTCCAAGCACTCCTTTGGGAAAAAACTGACTTTCCTGCTGCCATAGCCAAGAAGGTGGCCAATCCCAGAAAATGGAATGGTGACCAGAAAACCTTCTGGAATTGGCTCACCAGAATCAAGGTCTGGGTCTTCCTCCAAAAATGGGATTCCCATAAGCTCCGCATCATGGCAGTTTTATCACAACTAGAAGACACTGCCACATCCTTCACAAGGCTCCAACTCGAGGAGTATGTCGAGGAAGAAGAGAAGGATGCCCTCGGACAGGATGGCAAGTCCCTTGGGTATTCTTGCGGTGATGACGTGTGGCCCCAGTGACCCGAACTCATCAAAGTGATCAAGGAACACTTCTAAATAGATGTCCTTGCCTATGAATCATTCAAGGCCCTTATGGCCTTAAAGCAGAATGGAGCTGCTATCGACATATTCCTTCAGAAGTTCAAGGTTCTCTTCCGAGAATCTCAAATCGAAAATGGCCATGGAGCCGAAATACTCAAATGGGCTGTGGACACCTGAGTTTACATGCAAGTCCACCTGCACATAATGGTCGAAGACAATATCTACAACCTGATAGAGGCTTACTACAAGGTTGGCCGATTATTCAAGTCCACCACAGTGGAGCACGGATTTCAACCACTGAGGCAATGGGGGCCTCAACGATACAACCTCCCCAATGGGCCACTGCCTAACCAGCAGTTCACCCAGTATGGAACTCAACCCGGGTGTGGTGCACCTATGCAAATCGATGCTGTTATGGGGCAGCTACAAAACCCGAACATCACATGTTACAACTGTGGTGAGGCAGGCCACATCCAAAGATTCTGCCAGAAACCATGGAAGCCAAGAGGCCCGCAACAAGGATGGGCTCAGCCAAAGCCCCAAAATCTCTGCCAAGTTTGGATATCCGGTGCTGACGGGTATTACACTGAAGTGTGGGTGGAGGACCCACCAACCAATCAACCTCCTGCACCACAAGCACAAACAGCTGTCTGGTCAGCTATGACAAGCCAGCAAGAATATATGTCAGACAAGGCCCATGCATACTGGGCTGATGTCTTTGAATCAGAAGCCAAGGTAAAAGCATCTGAGGCTTTAAAAGGAAGCTGCTGACCGGGAGTAGGGTACTGGTTGGCGATAGTTTATTCATTGCAAGGTTAAAAGCTAAAAAACAAAATAAAAAATTAGAAAATCTCCTTAACATCAAAAAATTAGTTATTGTGCATTTAGACCCCCTAATTAGGCATGATAGTGACATTTTAGTTAGATCTGGTTTCAAGCCAATGAATTTGGCCGAATGTAGTACTACCCCTGTAAGTCCAACGGACATCCTTGGGCACACTGGTAGGAAAGTGGTAGATGTAAATGACTTGTTGACTGTGCTCAAGGGTGAACTGATTAGCCCCATAGCTGGCAGTGAGCCTGTAGTCGAGCTTTCCAAGTGCACTGACAAGGATTTTCCTATCCATATGATTAGTCAGGTTCTCATTAATTTAAAGAATTCTCCACCATCTGCCAGGGAGTCTCGAAAGAGCTCAGCACCAGATTTAAAAAATAGTGTGCTTAATTCCCTATTTAAGAAAATGGTATTCCTGGTATTTATTAACAAAATCCCTACAGAAAAAACTTTGAAGAATCCAGACGAGTTCTCCATTTCCATCAATATATGTTATCAATTAGAAAATGAAGAAAAACAAATAACCATACTTGCCCTACTCAACTCTGGGGCAGTCAACACATTTGTGGACTGAAAATGGTGCACCAAGCACAAGATCGATCTCATTCCTCTTGATGAGGAAATCAATGTGTACAACTGTTAGAACCGGGTCTCCGGGAGGTAACTCCGGGACTCCGGAGTTCGAGCAGGACTTGGCTTCACCGTATGTGGTGCGCCCTTGTCACAACTCTGGGGGTGTCCTGTAATTTCGGAACGGGCGGAAGAAGTCGGATTGGTCTTGTTGCAAGCAACGAGACCGAGGATGGTTCAGAAGAGAGTCTTAGAGACTCAAGGGGGTCAGAGTGAGCTTGGGAGACT
>JBBPKS010000203.1:0-17527 GCA_038089355.1 Pulveroboletus ridleyi | reverse complement strand
TCCTCACTCCTTACTCACACTGGTGAAGTGTACCGAGTGGTATTCACAGATGAGTACTGTAGGAGTTAATATGAGGATTGGCCCGTCACCAGGACGGGCCTCTCCTTTTTATCTATCTACAGCGCATATGATTACCTCGTATCACATGCGCTCGTAAGTACGTAATCAGGGGTTATTACCCTGTTTAGTATCTATAGGGGCTATCGCCCCTTACATGCCCCCTCGTGCCCTCAGGCTCATCAGGTGGCTCTGTGGGCCCGTCTGGATGATGCTCGTTGTCACCCGTCGTGTCCCCAGGGTCTTCTGGTGGTCTCGGCTTCCTCGACTCCTCTGGGTCATGGCTGCACAACGCACTCCGTGTGCTCGCGCTCTGGTCGTTTGGCCTATGGCCTTGGTCCCGAGTGACCTTGGCCTTGTCACCTGCCGCCCCAGCGTCGTCGGTCGTGAGATGACCATCTCGCTCCCTCGCGAGTGACACGCTGGGCGCGGTCTGCGTGTTTTCTGCTGCGGACGCCTCTGCTTCCTCTGTCGATCCGATCCGATCCATCTCGCAGGTCATTTGACCGCGTTTCCTGTCGGCGCGTGGCTGTGCATCCATGTGGTCGACTCCGTCGCCACTCGCACTCCTGCTGGTCTCCAATGTGGTGGGTCCCTCTTGCCCTTCCACTCGTCCAGCTTCCTCGCCACTTCTGCCTGCTGCCTCGACCATCTGGTCAGCAGCCTCGACTTGGTCGGACTCGACTTCGTGCGCATTCCGTGTGCATCCTCTGCAGCAGCTGTCCTTGGGTTCCCGCGATGCGCCTGCTGGCACTACTGGCACAGCGCTCATTGCGCTCGTCGCTGGGGTGTCTACAGTCAATTCGTAGACCTGTGGACTTGCTTGCTCGAGGTCCTGGGGTGCGACCGTGGCTGTGCGCCGGACTTCTGTGCGCTTCCTGTCGCTGTCTCCTCTCTGGTTCCTCGACTTGACTCGCTCCTTGACTCGTGTCTTTGTAGGCTGTTTCTCATCCTTCCTACAGTCGCGTGCCTTGTGTCCGGGTTCGCCGCACCTTCGACAGGTGCCGTTGAACGTCGTTGGACTGTGCGTGGCTGCGCGCATGACTTCCTTTGTCACTGCAGGCTTCTCGGCCTCACACGCTGCTTCAGCAGCTGTGCGCACTTTCTCGTAGGGTAGGGTAGGCTTTCTGAATCGAGCGGTTAGGTAGTCATAACACTCATATGCCTTCTCAAATAAAAGCATGCCTATGAGGATGGAATCCGGAACAGTGGATGTAACAATCCATGTTGCGAGAGCTTCAGACTGCCGGTCTGAGTGTGCTACTGGCCCGAAAAGGTGTTCGCGCAGTCCGTTGGCATCTAGGGCTTCCGTGGTGGCTGCGTACCACTCCATCCAATTGCTGCCGTCGCGGGAGAGTTCCATGGAGCATTCGAAAAACTCCATTTGCGAGTAACTTGAGGTTTGGCTACTGAGCACAACCGGGGCTCATAACCTGTTGAAACAGATGGGAGGGAGACTGTAGTACCTCAGTATAAGTCACTGTATTGGTATAGTACCAATTACCTGTAGTACCTCAGTATAAGTCACTAAGGTAGAAATCTACAGTAAACCGGCCGATGTAACACTGATTACATAAGCATTAGTCGACTACCATATCGAGAATGGAATATGCGACAACAAAGCCGGTGGGACATTGGCAACATCGTGGGGGTCGTGCAGCAAGCGATAGTGTCGGTCTTGGTGCTATGCTAGCGCAGACCCTTTACATCGCATGGATAAGATTGTGGGCTGAGATTCATGCATCGTGGACACCCGCTTCAATTTTGGCATGGGGCCAGCAGCTTCGCCAGTGCCAAAAAACAGACCCTATGTATTCCCAGTGCACTATGAGCTGGTGTACCGGCGTCCATGTCAGCTTGCAGTCGGTATACGACCGTGGCCGTCGCTAAGAACATCATGTTCAAGATTTCATCTAATAATCATGATATCTCATTAAATAATCAAAAAAGGAATTTGGTAAGTATCTTCGGCAATCTTGGTGGCCTGATAGTACGATGAATTGCTACCAACCAAAATATTGTATTTCTGCGGAAATTAGCATGAAAGTACGTGTTCGGGTTTTGAAAAATTGTAGTAGTGTTGTCGCCTCTGGCAACATCAAAGAAGTTACATATGTACTTGTAAATGAGATGGGCCAAAAGTCACTTGAAATCTGGTGTCTTCATGTCCTCGGAACTGCGAAACTGTCGACACACCAGATAAGTAATGATCATGGGTGCACCGTGGCACCGTAGGGTTGCCTGGAAGAGACTATCCGGTTGGCAAGTTCCCGAGCGGTCTGCTCCTCCAATCCGCATTGCTTCATCATGGCGTCTTCCAGCATGGATGGTTGAGAGCATAAGACAGAGGTCACCAAACCGAGAGCACGTCCCGTTGAGAAAAACAGTGATCTTATTCTGTGCCTCTGCCAATGTCGATCGGCGCATGTGACAAAAGAGATCAAGAGAGACACTCTTGACGGGTCCAGATTAGGATCCGGATGTTTTTTCTCGTGTCCGATACCAACATGCCCTGAGCAGTCAATGCCATAACTTCGGATTGTGGCTTCGTGCCGGCTCCACCATCGATTTGCGCCCTGATCCTCTTCGAGCTTCGTGATGGCAAGAACAAACGGGACTCTACCCTCGCAGATGATCTTGTAAAATAAACGATAGTTTCTCCGAAGTGCTACCGTCGGCCTTGAGTTGTCAATGCAGAAAAGGACTAAGTCGGGGCCGTTGCTATTTCCAAGACTATGTATCAGCCTTTGAATAGTATCGATTGGATCAATGAAAGGTTTGGTACCCATTAGAGGGTCAACAAGACCAGGGGTGTCATATAAATGGAAGGTTCTACCGTTCTCCTCAAAGACATATTTGGCGATGTTCTTGGTGCATCCTACGGTGTCCGGTGACACTTCAGCAACCTTCCCTTTCGTGATCAGGTTGATCAACGAGCTTTTGCCCACGCCGATCTCCCCCACCAGTACGATATCGATAGCTTTGGAGCCGGCATATGTGTGAGAGGAGGCTTTCACGCTCGACATAGCGAAGAGAGATTGAAACGAGTTTCCTGTGGATCGTTGTTTGTACGGAGGGGTACGTCGAATGTCCGAGTCCGTTTTGGCTCTGAGGATGGAGGTGCAATGTTGGAGGATGAGAATGTGTAGAGCATGACGGCTCTCGGAGATGTGGTTCCCTCTAGGTGACTGGTCACCCGTGATCATCACCCGGATGAATGCGTGATCATCAAAGTGGAACCCTTGATTAGCCAGGGCATCCTCATTCCTGGACCACCAATTCTCCTGCTGAGCCACGTCGGAAATTCCAGTGACAACAGCGACAACGGGGATGCGCGGGGATAGAGCCAAATTGGAATTGACAGTGCGATGAATTTCGTGAATCCACAAAGTAGAATGCAAAGCATTCATGCAATACACGAGTAGGTGAATACCGCCATTTTGGCGGAGGTCGACCAGTATGTTCTGAATCCCTTCCCTGAGCACCGCTGGGTCCAGGGATTGGCTCGCAGGTAAAGCATGTAGTTTGAACATTTTGCCATCAAGTGTAATGCTACGGGTGTCATTGCCAAGTGCACGAAGACGTGCGTGGCGGGGGAACCTCTTCTGCACCATGTTAGGACTTGCAATAAGATCGATGATAGAACGATCCCCCAGGTTTGTCTCTCCGAGGAACAGAACGTTCAAAGTAACCGTGACCATAGTGCTTCTAGGTTATGGGACTATCAGCCTTGCATTGGATGAAGGGCCTCGTGCAAATGGGACTGACCTTGATGTGGTCGATAAGGTCCCAATTTATCGAGCGCGAAGGAGACGTAGTGCTAAGATGGCAAAGCTGGGGTGGTCAGACCTAGGCACTTTAGTCTAGTTCTAGTTTAGGAGCGGTTGAACATGTTGTAACACCGACTCACCGACAACTCGGAAGAAAGAAGCCGAGTGAATCCAAGAGAATGTTCCGGGTTGCCCCAGTGCTAACTTCTAGCCTCTAATTGAAAGGTCGGTGGTCCTGTGTTCGCTGCGTTGAACTACCGCTGGAAAGAAACTCGGGTTCCCCTACTATCCGACACAAGTGAGTTTCTCCGTATGCATGAGGTAGACACATGGGGAATGATTAATGATTTCCGAGTCCGAACACCAAGCACGACTGCTGGTCGACTGTCGGCTTTGTGATGCAGCAGTTGATTGTTATGCGTCGGGAATTACATACACGTTTCTGCTATCGCGCTAATATTTGACTCTAAATTCAACACCTCGCTGGGGACGACGTTGCATAGGCAAACAAATCCAACGAATCATCGGAAAACAGCACTGTCCCTGCTGACGCTGGCGGTGGTGACATCTTTCTACAAATTGCCTTCTGCTCCTGCTTGCACGGAGCGTGTCGAGACCTCTGGGAAGGGAGCAATTGCGTATACTTCCTAGCAGGTATGGCAGGATGTAGTGACTTTTGCTCAAGTCGTCGTCTCGGATGCAATATGATACGGTTCTTCTGAGCGTCAGCTAGTATGGAGCGGAAATTCGAGCTTCGACGTTTGGTGAGGCGAGATCCCTTGGGAACTGGGGAATTCTCTTTGTCGCTCTCTCCTTGAAATTCGGATCCACTTTCCGTGTGGGATTCAGGATCGGAGAGCCAAGAGCTGGATGATGATGGCGAGAACGTGGGCGAACGTCGATAGCGGGTTGATAAGGGAGTGGGGGCAAACACTGTTCCGGATGCAGCGACGGGGACTACGACACCCGAATGGCCAAGTCGTGATGGGGTGTGTGGATGACCATCATCAACTTTCCGTTTCTTGTGCTCTGGCGTCTTCTGAATCCAAGAACTGATCATGTCTTCCCACTCCCAGTGCCCGCTCAGCCTCCTGCGTCGTGTAGATTTTGAACGTTCTGAACGAATAGACAGCGAGACAGCAGGACTACAGTCCACTTCTCCCCCAAAGCACCGACTTTCTGCCACTTCCACTGCTTCCATTAGCTGTTGTTTGTATCTTGTTATAAGGGTAGAGCTACCCTTCTGTGGCCTCGCAATGAATGTCTCATAGTGGTGGAGTGCAGATGCCCACAAGGAGGCATCGAGGCGAAATAGCTTTTCGGAACGAAGGGCGGATGAATACGTTTTCAGCTCCGTAAAGAATGCCTCTGCGAAATCTTCAAAGGGTCGGGTTTTATGAAACCGAGCGCAGTACATCACCAGCTTGGAAAACGTGGTCGGAATAGGACTTGAATCATCAAGTATGGCTATGAGGAGGTCGAAATTATCATAGACCAAGTTCTGGAAAGCGGCGAATAGGTGTGTTGTAAAGGTGATGATCATATCCGGAAGGTCGATAGAAGAACCGATAGAAGAACCAGTAGTTGACATTCGCAAACGGTGGAGTTGGGTGGCATGAAAATCATGGAGAATTTCGACTGTGGCATGGATCCTTGATGGCGTTAGGGGAGAAGAGTGCAAATCATGTTGTGTGAAGAGCAGATCAAATAGGTTTGACATCAGCTGGGAAATCTTGTTCTTGAGTACCGCACGGTGCGCGTCATCCCGTGGGAAGCCTGACGTCTCCCAGAAACTCCAGGAGAGTGTGCGGATAAGGACAACGTAAGAGTCAATATCACAGCTTCCAACATCATGCAATGATCTGTCCAAAACCTTGGAGGTCCATGGGATACGTGATGCGAAGGAAGAGGATTGTGACAAGGTACTAAGCACCGCTTGGCAAAATGCGGATGTGGTGAACAGTAAAGAGCCCGAGGATGGCTTATTTCCAGTGGTCCACTTTGCGTGAAGGTCAAGAAGATAGTCTATATGAGTAGGATGCGTGGCCGAGAGCAGGCAGTATGATTTAGATGGTATAAACATTTGCGCGAGAATGATATTCAGGAGGTGAGCAGATTCGCGTCTCAGACCGAATGAGAGGCAGCGATCGAGCAAAATCGTCACAAGGATATGGTGATGGGTGCAAATGCGCAGGATCGTGGACAGGGCATGCGACACGACCAAGAAGCTAGGATCGCATCAATTAGTTGCAGAGCGCTCAGGAAGGACACAACAAATACCCGCGATAATGTGGTGGCACGACCTCGTAAACCCCAGCTGTATCCAGTATCCTGTTCTTGTCGGTCGGATCTTTGCCCGAATCAACAAAAGTATTATCACAATTGTCAGCAGACATGTTTTCCCCAACGACCAGCGCACACATTGCAGCAAGACCAGGGATACGCTCGGTGCACGGTTGACCATAGGCAACATGTGCAATATTTTTGAAGGCATCGCAGACTGAATGAATCCGTCTTGAGAGCTCGAAATCATATGAAGAGCGACTGTCGAGTATCAGTTTCTTATTCTCTGTCGAAGAGCGGAGCAGAGTGAGAGGCTGGCTGTCAGCATCCCAATTGGACTGCTTCGAATAGGTGACACAAGGTGCGGGCGCTGTCCTTGGAAGGGCAGCCAAACTGTTGCATTTGTTCCTAAGAGGCCGCAGTAAACGATTGATGCGAGAAGTCGTGAGATGAGTACTCGACTCTGTCATGTCAGTTCAAGTTGAGGTGGTACAAGTGGCAATGAGACGTGATCCTGCACGTGACCTCGAATAGGTTTGCATAAGGAGCTAAATAGATACATATACACCTGCATCTCCAAATCCCAAGCGTGATGGCGGTTGAATGAGAACGAAACAAAGCATTGGAAGAGTCAACTACCGATAATGAACGAGAGGCTACCCTAAGGGGTCGCTGTCGCTTGTCCCGCTGTCGGTCTCATCATTTCCCCATACAGCGAAGGCACGGTGGTTTTCGTGATCGTGCTCTCTCGAGCTCACCCTGGGATAAGGATAGCTTCTCCTATCGGAAGTACTGTCGTGTATCGTAGGAGTCTGAAGATTGTCATCAAAGGCCCTATCTCGAGGGATCCGACTACGACCGCTGAAGTACTGTTGCGCCGAATGAAGGTCATCCCTTGCACCTCGTTGGGCACGGTCCATGCTTGACAAGGAGTCATCAGAAGAATCGGAAATAGTTGGAGAGGGTATCTCAGAGCCGAACGCTGGGTTATGATGTTCTGAGAGATGCGGCGGTGAATGGGTAGGTCCTGCAAACCGCCCCGGAGTATCAACCCCAGAGCGTAATCCCGATTTTGACCGCGACCGCGACCTTGCTGAACGAGGGAATTTCGGTGTGAGGCCGTGCATGAGGGCAGCGACGGCAGCTGCCTCAAGTCCAGAGTCAATTTGCGATGCTGCCTCCCGTGCTGTGGTGGCCCCAGGCGCGAATTCTACTGTGCCCCGTTCATTTTGGACATGGGTCGTGGCATTTTGCTCGTCGTTCAGGGAGTCAGCCGAGGAATCGTCAATATCAAACTTGTCGTCATCTTCGATCACTTCTTCTTCAAGCGGTTCAGAGGAAAGCGAACCATCTGCGATGGAACTAAAGGTCGTTTTCTGTGCGCGAATCATTTTTACTGGTCCTTCCTCTACGACGACGAATGATTTCTGCCTCTGGCGCTCGTTCCATTTCAGGGTCCGGGATATTGAATGAAACCAGTCAGTGGACTGCTTGTCGGCACATACAGTGGGAAATGGGTATTTTGAAGCGCTGACCTTAATATGGTCACCCTCTATCCCAGATATTCAAAACGGGACCAGGCGATGTCATGTATAAAACCGACTTACGCTTCAGTTCCACCCGCCCACGGCCATCGAAAGAAGCCCACGCAGTACTGCGAGAATTGTATGGGACGCATATCCTGAGTTCCATGCTGTCGGGAAGGAGCATGGGACGGAAGGAGAGTGTGTGGGGGCAAATCGGGCTTATCAGAATAGCTGGTATCTCTGGATGGACAAGGGATCCACCAGCGGAAAGCTTTCATGTGGTTGGTATTTTCGAATGTAGTGACCACTGAACCAATCTCACCGAATATGCAGTTGACCCAGTCGGCGTGGCCACACACAAGCCGTCCGCCTGCACAGTGGTCATGTGATGTTCGTCCCCTGTGTCATCAAAGTCAGGACAAAACACATGAGAAAACTATCCACACGAACCGAAAAGTTCCAACAAACTGACGTAAGGGCTTGGTCCTCGATCTACCACAAGGTCGTTCAGGACCTCGAACGTCTCCACGGGACGGGTAGTAAAGCACATGATTTCCTTGTCCTTGGTGCATTTACCACCATCGGGTAAGACGCCTGACCAGCCACCCTCGAGAGCTTCCCAGCCACCTTTCTTTAAATCTTTCATCATGATTTCGCCAGTCTCGCCCTTCTTAACCGCTTTCCTACACGTCCCTTTATCGAAAGTGGCACGGTACACGGTGCAGGTGAATCGCATACGAAGGTTTACTCGGATACCTGCGTCAATGGCCGAGTCCACCACTGCTTGATGATCCGCAAAGTCAAAGTTTGTGAGGAAGCCTAGAGAGCCCAACGCAAACGGGAGAACTGGTGGAACGATGCGCTGAAATAACCACGAAGTAAAAAGCACAGTTCCATCACCCCCCAGCTGCGGTTCTATTAGAACTATGCAACAAGCCGGCATACAAGCACTTACAGTAATAACAAAGTCGAACAGGTGCGGGCTGCGACTGCACATTTCGCTGGTCCAATACCGTAGTTGCCCCTCGTGATGCACATGAAAGTCATCCTGGGACGTGGATGACGACATGGACGACAGTGAATTGTTACTCGACGATCTTCTGCTGGGAAGCGGTTCAAATAATCCGGGATGGTCACGTTTAATACCAGCAGCATCGAAGCGCCTAGATTGTCGTAGCTGGTGGTCTACATAGCTGCACACATGGATCAGGACATGATAACGTCCATTAACGCGTTACTCACACGATAAGGCCACGATGACCGTGACGTGGTTTGAGCATGAGGTAAAGCGCGAGCTCGCGCGTCAACTTGATTAACCTGTTGTCTCGAGCCTTGGTTACGATGAGGATGCTTTGAATATTTGCGCGTACGCGGGCACGACCTATACTGAGTGAGTAGATGCACCGTATCTCGGAAATGGAAGGACTTGCCGAGCTGTTTGCTCATTTCTCGGACGCCCACGGCAGTCTCCGCAAGCTGCCTCGTCACACTGTGGGGATCGTCGTCGACCTCATTACCAGACGTGTTGGTGGCGCCACTCCCACACGGAAGCTCTACTGGCGGAGAAACTGCCTGATTGCTCTGATAGCGCGGCCGTTGTGATTGTTGTAGGGACCTGGCTACACCAACGTCGATGCCAAGGACTTCACGCTCCTTTGCGCGCAACCAGTCCTGGAGTGATGCACCCTTATCGAGGTGGGAGTGCACGAAGCAAGGTGATTTGGTGGGCAAATGAGAGGAGTCCATCGACAAGGGTATCGAACCAAAACTAGAGGGAGAGCTTGAAATGGAAACTGGTGTTGTGCTGCAGGCGAGTTGATGCGTAACCGTGTCGGCTATTGCGGGTGATGTGGCGATGGCCTTATTACCAACTGACTGCTGCTCGATGACGACGTCGTGGTTCCATGTAATGTTCGTTTGTAAGGGGGACAAGGATGGCACGAGTGATGGTCTGCTACCTTGTTTTGGCAGTGACGGCCGAACGACATTCTCAGTTGATGAGAGGTCCATGTCGACGACGTCCGTGCTCGAGTTGGTCCGGGATATGCACGGTGAGGTGGGTGGAGTACTGAAAATCTCCAGATCAGACTCGGCTGCGGCCATCTCTAGATGGGTTGTTGTTTCCGACGCTGGTGGACCTTGGAGTACCCAGGGGCGAAGCGGACACCGCGACGATTCCTTCAACAACTTGAGCTGGAGGTCGCTTAGCTTTATACTCGACTGATCCCCAGAACTCAGCTTGAAAACAGTCACCCGGGCGACACAAGATGCGGATTCGGGAAGTAACCACTGCACATGTGAGTTGTTTCTTGTCAACGATGTCCGATCGGGCACGGTATCCAAACCGTGCGTTTCCTCACCGCGATCACGATGACAGAAAGCCCCGTTCTCACAGCAGGACGGTTGAATCTTTATGGTCCTATTCTCTCACATATCCCATACGACGTTTAAAGGAGCTGTTGTCGCATGACCATGGTTCCATTCCTGCGGGTAGCCGGCCTTTTTAGGACGTACTTAACACTGCGGACCAGGCGCAGCGTCTTCTTCGATCACAGGCAGGTAGTGACCCGATTACGCGCAATGATTCATGATACTGCATCGCAACACGCCCACAGCCCAGTACCCTTGTCCGCCCCCGTATCTTCCAGTCCAAGACCAATGCACTGGGAGTGGGAGCGCGGTTTCCCAACCATACCGAACTTTTATATACTCCCGCCCGTTGGACGCGGTGCATGTCATCGAGGCTTATGCTGTGCATATCCTGATGCTCAGGGAATGATGCCGGAACCTGCTGTCTGCGCCCCTGCAGTGTGTCGTGTTTACACTTGTGAAGGCACACTGCTCCCAGCTCCGTGAAAGGCGTGATGCCCTTCACAAGGTAGCCGTACGTTCGACGGGCAGCCCGCTTGATCATCAAAATCGGTTTGGCACCTTGATCCAGATACCGTCCAAGGTAATGCCGTGGTTGATGGAATCTACTTTTAATTTCGCTCATTCCCTTTTTGCATCTACATGCTATAAACAAAAGGGGAAAGTTGGATGGTTGCGTGGTATTTACTGCAAACGACGTCACATCCTATTCCATCCCTCTTCCATATTCCTGGATGTGGGTCGATCACCATATCCCACAGCAGCCCTTCCCCTAGAAGAAAACAGTGTCGCGCAGCACGAATCTCTCGAGCTCCCTGTAGTCCGACCTATCCTTTGCGACTGCCCAGAGCCACATGTCTAGCTCTGGAAGAGTGATGTCCTTGATCCATTTTTGATCATCTGACAAGCCAGCTTCGTCTAACTGATGCGCGCATTTAACGATTTTCTCGCAAGCATCGACAGCTGCGGCACGTAAAACGTATGTTTGAGCCGAAGTGAGAACGGGCCCCTCTTTCGGTAGCCCCACCTTTGGCTTCGTTCCTGGTGTGCCTATCCCCGGCGGAGGGTCCCCGGGAGCAGCGAGGAGGGTGCTTACTAAAGCGTTATTCGCAGCACCGGGAAATATGCCCTGCAACGCAACATCTTTCACTCCTGAGAGGTCTAATACTCCCAGATGAACAAGAAGGGAAGGAAGGACATTGTCTGCAAACACTGGCAATTTTGTGGTGTCTGGGAGCGGGAATGGTGGCGGGGAAGACGAACTAAAGCGCAGAGTCATCCCGTGGACGAGGAATAGTGCTTTCTTGAAGCAATATACGGCTGTTTCCAGATGACTGATATCAAACAATACAACCAACAGGGACTAAGATGAAACACTGACGTATTCCATCTACAACTGCCATGTCTCTGAAGGCAGGAAAGGCGCATACGAGCTGCCAAATGCTATCGATATGGACTCATAATGTGAGATATGTGAGGAACCCACGTCTTTGAGGATATCATTCACAATCGCGTCACTTCCACCAGAGCGTTTTGATGTTAGGCTTCGCAGGACAAATGACCCCAAGTCCGGCATTCCCGATCGCTCCAATATTTCCCCCGTCTCGTTTAACGTAGTGCAGATCAATTTGACCAGATCAAATATATGTCCGCCGGGCTCTCCAACGGTCACGCCCGGTAACGTTTCATGAGGTCGTTCCGCGTATATCTTGACAGACATCAGTTCTGCGATATGTTGTGGCGTGATCGTTCTCATGCCCTTGGCGGCGAGCAGATCACCTTGGCCAGTCGCGGAGGACAAGTACATGCCAAAAACAAGCGCTCTTATGTTATCCCACGCGCCACGACCAGTTTGTTCGTGAAGAGGTACACGGTACCCTGAGGCGAAATTAAGAAGACAGAGCACGGAGAGGAAGTTTAACTCGGATAGCACCGAAGGAAACTTGAGAGGGAAATGAAGTCCGTGGTTGCTTGAGACGCGTCTGAACGTATGAAGGAATGAAGGGGAGAATAATAGACGTTTCACGGCATCGTCTGTTACCTGAATTGATGAACCGGTAAGACACCATGTTCAGTAGGGTAGGAGGACAGGTAAGCGGAGTTTATTTTTTCATATGCTGGAGTATTAGCTCTGCGGCAGAGACTCCACTAATTCCATCACGCCCGCAATCCATAAAACAGACTGTTGATACACGCGAAGGGGAACCAACAGATGGTTACTCACCCGGATATTTTGGGCTTCCCGAAGTTCACTACAGGAACGTCTGATTGCCTCAGCATAGTTGTCCGGAGGAGGGGGTGTAAGTTCTTGAGGAGCCATACGAATTGCGGATTGCCTGAACGTCTTGAATACCACTTGGTTTGGCACCAGAATCTTATCGCCTATTACGCGTGATCGCGGGAAACATCGGTTAGGTAATGAATATTGAATATCGAAAGTGCAATGTTTGGTAGATTGCTTGCCAACCACAAGTAGCGGTCATGAGTTTCTTGTCCCAGTGCTCAAAGAGTTCCAGGATAATTTATGCTGCACGGCGCTTCCATTCAAATGCTCCATTCGCCAATGAAGGTTAATGTTCTGTCCGCGAAACATTAATGGCTCCGAGTCGTGCTAATTTCTCCGCTAGGGATCCGAGAACAACTTCTTGCTGGAGTAAAGCAGGCCATGAAGGTATGTACGCATCTCCTATGTTCTGTCGTAAATATATCGTTGTCCTGGCATACCGTGCAAACAGAACAAAGACCAAGTGTCATCCACGACCTTGAGGGTGCGTTCGTTTTATGCAGTGTTTTGTGAGTGCTCCCGGCATTCACGTCTTCACATAGTCTGTACTCTCCGAAGTGTACAGTCTGGACAAGTCCTCTGGTTCCAAGGTTTCGACCTCCACGATTGTCGGTGTCCTACGGAAAGCGGTCCTTCGACGTGTTTGTTGTTGCTAGGTCTTGCTCGAGAACGGTGTTCACGCTATCATTTCAGACGGATTCCGCTTCTCAGTTCGTGAAAGGCAAGCGACCGGACCTTGCAGAAAAGGAAGCTCGAGAAGCAGAAATTATATCTGCATTCCTACCGCCCATGCTCTCAGAGGCTGAGATAGACAAAGTACTCCGAGACATTACACCGAATTGCCCCCAGGATGGTGATCCGAAGAGCACTCTTGGATTAATATTCAAGTCATTTTACTCCAAGATTGACAAAGTGAATGTAGATCCTGACTTGGTAAAAAGTAGAGCTAAGGCATTGATGAACTTTTAAATCCAAGTCACCTGTATTCATAAGACTATGATAGAATTCTCATCAATATGCCCCAAATGCTTTTCAAACCCATGAAGGAGATCCTATGAGGATTCCCCAGAATAAGAATTAGTTGTTTCAGCTTCGGGGAATGTAGTAGTGGCCGACTGAGGACCTCTATCCGCTGAAAGAATAAGTCGGTTCAGCGATGTGTGCTTTTGTGGGCGTAACAAACATACGTTGAACATTATTTGTTGCGACATCCGAAGGGGACTGTGAAAGGGCCGTAGGGAAAGATGGGGGAAGCACGCTCCTCACCCTAACAAGGTCTTCCATACAGCGGTTTATCGTATCTGACACGCCTTGCAAGACTCGTATTCGTTCTTCAATTGCTTCCCGTGTGGTCCGATCCAGGAGAGCTAACTGGGTGTCTGTCACGTGGTTATTTTTTCCGTCGTATGATTGTGGGCTGATGGCTTGAGAGTTGGCAGGGGACAAGCCAGAGCTAGCTTCTGGCATGGGAGGAGTTGTGGGCGAGGACGAATGTAAATCGGGCATCGTTGACTGAGAGGGAGGGTGTAAATCCCTCACTATTTGGCAATCATCCAGCGGTATCAAAGACGGAACCCTCCACAACGACGTATCACTGGAGCTCGAAGCGACGGGTACGGTTTCAGAGCGTGACGAGAATCTAGCGGAAGTACTTGAGTGTTCACCGAGGCGCTTGATAGCGGCTTGAGCAGCAGCTTCGGCTGGAGCTTGTGGCCCAGGTTGCGATATAGGCACTTCATTGCTGCTGCTGGTGGAAGATTCCCGCATAGCCGGTGCATCTCTATGATTAAGCCATCGTTGATCGAAGTCCCAAGGGCGCCAGTCCCGATTGGGACCGACGAACCCAGTGAACGGCGGTACTGGCTGCAAGGGCTGGGACGATTGCACTTGACTATGTGGTTGAGCTTGGTATTGAATGTTGTACTGAATGACCACACCCGGTGTCGGACCAGGAGCCCAACCTTGAGGGCCAAGATCCTGTAGCCCTTGAGCCTGAGGATGCTGACGAATAGCCGCCTGGGGTGGCTGAGCAGCATTACGAGCAAATCTCGCCAAAACTCGAGCAAGCGCATCGTTTTCTGGCTGCTGCTGAGCTCCAGCTTGATGAAATCTAAATAAGTTCGGAGGTTGGCGCACTCCAGCCTGGGGTTGCGGTCGCGCATCTTGGGGTTGGCGCAGTTGATTCTGCGGGGGATTGTCAAGGACGCTCTGTCGACTACAAAGCATTAAATCAACATTAACCGATGAAGCATTAATGTTTCACAAGAGGACATACCACGTTGGGCAGTTTTGTTGGCGCTCGAGCCAAGAACGCAAGCAATAGAAGTGAAAGATGTGCCCGCAGGGTAACTTTTTTGCAGACATGTTTGGTTCATCAGAGGAAGGTTGAGTCTCTGACTGGGCGCCTCCGGGCCTTCCTTGATAGTGCATCTCCTCGCGGCAAATAATACAAGTGCGATCCGTCATGGCGGACATCTCCTGCTCAGTTGCATCTGGATATCGTTCATCCATGTTACGAGTGGCTGCACGGTATCGAATCAACGTGCGAAGCCTCGTAACAAAAGAGCGTCCGGTAAGATATACGTCCCGGATGATGTTTAATGGCAATCCGTATAGCGCCACAATAAACAAGAAGAACAAAAGGTAAGTTATGAGCTTGAGGAAGTCTGGGTTTATCAACCGGATTTTGAGCGGAACAAGTGCAGTGCGGAGATGGACATACCTGTCACCAGCTCGACGTAAAAAATCCACGTACTCTTGTTCTGCCAAGGGGGAGCGTTCTCTCCACCCCTCTGTTGAGCGCGACGGAGATCAACGATACAAATCAGATACTTGGCTATGACGTTCATAGCACTAGCCATAAGGATAGCGTACTATGAGTTTGTTGGTGAGGAGCTCGCTGCAGGGTTCCCTATACTTACTTCATTCGCAAACATCATCATTCCACCAACGCCATTCTTGGTTGTGCTGTCGACGGCAAATGCAAACATGAACAAATCAATAAACCAGAGGATAGTGAATAAGGTGGTCATTCGAATGTGAAACAATACTGGTGGTCCAGGATATGGACGTTGATCCATCTGTCAAGAAACACTCGTCTGGAATGGGTTCAAGTGACCAAGGGGCGAACAACGCACCCATTCGATACGATCAGAAGCCAGCCAATGGAAGGATTTGAAAAAGAGCAAGAATCCGAACATGAGAATGAACGGGATGTCGAAATCATCTCGGAATATAGTGAACGCGAGGAGGGACTCTGTCACAAAGAACCAGAGACGATCATAAAGTCGCTGAATCGATGACTCGGTACAACGAATTGGTTGATTGCACAACAGGCTAACATACCTCGATTTCTTGAGGCCGGAGGGAGCCGAAGAATAGGCGCTGGGCACATTGACCACATAACAGTGCGACTAAGAGCCCGAAATTGGCGAGGATCTGATAGAGGCTAAGATAGAATACTGTAAGTTAAATCTGAAGACTGACCAAGACACTCCGACCGCTCTTAGAGAGATGGATAGCAAGAGAGTAGAAATTGCTATAGCTCCTGAGAGCACTAGCGATGGTAACAGAGACAGCAAGGGAGGATATAGAGGCATAGAGAAGGACCTTGTGCGAGCTCAAGGAAGCAAGGAACCTATTTTCTCTTGCCCATAGTGCATCGTTCCATCCGGGCATGGCGGACGGGCGTTGACGTGGAATGTCGAACACGGGTGCAAATGCGTCACAATTCTCACAATTATTATTTTTAGGGTGGTTATTGTTTTCGCAGTCTCTTTTGTAATTTAGCAAATAGAAATAATTCATAATTATGTAATACTTGCTGTGATCACAGCCAGATGTCCTCATTACTATCCTAGACTGTCTTAATTACTTCCTACTATAATGTTGCCCAAGAGAAGGAAGACACTTATGTCACCTATTCAATGGAAGGCTAGCAACCATGTACTTGTATAGCTAGAGCTTGTTGGAAAGACCATGAACATGCAAAACATAAAGGTTTTATGTGAAAAATAGTCCAAAAATGAGGTAGATTTTATTGTTTTTACTTTTTTCCTTTCCATTTGGCCTTGATGCAATCCCCATAGTATCACTGAGCCAATGCAACAAAAAAAAACAAAAAAGTAAGTTTGTTGGAATGTTACTTTTTACAGTGATTTACAAGATTGTCCCAATATTTCACATATTGTAATTGTTTATTAAATAACTTCTGAATGCAGACAAATATCAACAAAGTGTCAGTGTATAAATAAACATACTTACTGAGGGCTAACTATCAGTAAAATAATTATATAATTCAGATCAGAAACCATGGAGATATATGCAATTCAAGACTGACACTCATTGAAACAATTATGTGAGTGTGTTTCAAAAATACAGTAAACTGAGTCTTAGTACTTGGCCCTCTTTGACCTTGATCACTGCTTCAATTCTTCTAGGCATACTTTCAATTAACCCCTGACACACTTCTGGCTCTATCTCTTTTCACACTTTGACAATTCTATTCTATATCTCCTAAACTATCTGTCAGGGGCAATAGCCCCTTTAAATAGTATATATGTGGGGTAATAACCCCTGACCACATAGTTATGGGCACATGTGATATGAAGTAATCACATGCATGGTGTGTAGATAAAAAGAAGAGGCCCATCCTAGTGACAGGCCAATTCTCTTACAATATTTCTATATACTCATTTATGAATAATCACTCAGTTCACTTCACCTGTGTGAGTAAGGAGTGAGGACAGGGTGCAAAGTACCCAATATGTAAGGTTGGTATTGTATTGGGTGCTTTGCACCCTGTTCTCACTCTTTACTCACACTGAGTATGTAGAAGTAAAATATGAGGATTGGCCTGTCACCAGGACAGGCCTCTCCTTATCTATCTACATACTGTGCATGTGATTACCTTGTATTACATGCACTTATAAGTATGCAGTCAGGGGTTACTACTGTGAAAAATCTAAGTAAAAGGGCAGTGATTGCCTACTCAGCCACTGCCCAAGGAGTAGCAGGAATGACTGAGGAGAGCCCAGGAGTGAAAGGGAATATATATATAAGGTGTTACGCTTGATCCCGAAGGGTCTAGTGCAAACTTGGCAAGGGTCCTAAGACACAAAGGCAAGGGGGTACCTTGCTAACAGCAAGGTCAAAGATTCGTCCTGGCGTAAGCCAGACAATGTACTTCCCGGTGAAGCGGGTGGACTGAGGACAATCCCTTGTGATCAGGATGGGAC